>JAATLQ010036815.1:0-43465 GCA_013421005.1 Heliconius erato x Heliconius himera | reverse complement strand
ATCGAGGTTAAGCGCGGCGTTGAGTTCTGCCACTTAACACGCAATGCCTCCAGAATTCGGCAGAAAGTGGGGAACGGAGTGTCTTAACACTAGGTTCCCTCTGCCTACCCTGCTGTGTGCGGGATACAGCGTGAAGCTGATTTATTTATTTATTTTATTTTATTATAGTTGTCAATCAATTCTGCTTAAATCAATAATCATGTATTTTAAGCGGGCGAAGCCGTGGGCGGGCCGCTAGTATATAATATGATAAATGAAACGAAGTAAGAGTTCGTTTGTTTGTATGTTTGTTTGTTTAAATAGTGGTCGTATTTACCTTTGTTTTGTTTTGCATGAAAGTTACATTTATTAATTTATATATGATTAATATAAGACTAACGCGCAGATAGAGGGGATTGTGGAGCAACATAAAGGCCATTTTAAAACAATAAAAATATTATATCAATATAAAGTAGGTACGTTGTTCGACAAAATCCCTACTACCTAAAAGAGTTAGTTATCTTATACAACTGTTATATTGAATTGGCAAAATTTTTAATTTTCAAAGTTTTGTTGTTTGAAATGGTTTGTAAATTATTATTTGTATAATAATAAGAAAAAACTCGAGATTATATGATTATAAAATAGATCGAGATTTAGATTTCTCTTTATTTAATGCATAACCAAACTAAAATAATGAATCCTCTTGTAGGGTTCTGTACCTCAAAAGGAAAAAAACGGAACCTTTATAGGATCACTTTGTCATCTGTCTGTCTGTCTGTCAAAATTATTATACTAAAGGTTGCGGTATCAATCTGAAATTAACATCTGATATTCAATTCAAAAGAAAAAAACATTACAAACTTATATTTGTAGTTAATTTCATACAATGTAAGTGCATATGCACGCAAATTTAAGTTTGTTAACTTAATTCGTCGTTTCATCAAAACTTATTAGATATTTACAATTTGATGGTATAAATAAGAATATTCACCACCTTCTTTTCCTCTCACAATCAAAATGTAACACGTTTTATTATTTATTAAATGTTATATTTCTTATTAGAGTTTATTTATTGTTAACTTTTTTAGTTCATTTTATTAACAAATAATAAAAGCTTGTTCTTATAAAAGGTTTCTTTTCTTTAATTTTATTTTTATTCATTATTTTTGTGTTCCACAACCACATGCTACCTTATTTACTTTTATATTATTGACAAATAGTTAACTATAGAAGTAAGACTAAGTTAATCGACATTTAAAGATCTGAAAGTCCCAGGCACCCCCAGAGCTTTATCTTCATCCGTCAAGACTCTTAAATCTTCATTTGTTGTCGCCTTATTTATTTCATTCATATATTCTAAATATGCCTTTGTTGTGAGGATATCTAGAAATTCATCTGTAATATAAATTTATAATACAACTTTAGATTACACGAAAAAATCACAGAATCAAAAGTGTTTCACAATAACTAAGCCTTAAATTATTATAAAGTTTTATACAAATAAATATAAAAATACTATGAATACATGTTTGTAAGGTTGGTATAATGATATATGCACCTTGGAATATGATGGAATAAAAAAAACTGATATGCATGGGAATTATACGTAATAAACATAGTGTATTATTTATTGTATAAACAATGTTTTTTTTAAAAAACCATATCAGCGGAGACGTTCTGAATATGTGAAACAGCTACATTAACTCTTAGTTTAAGACTTTTGAGACAAAATTCGAAATGTTATATTTATTAGCAAAAGATTTTGAAACCTATTACTTACCGTGCATTTCATTTATTGTTTTTTCATTGCCGCCATATTCTTTAGGCAAGATCTCTTTAGGCACGTAATCGTACAATGTATCTACAGTTTTGTGTACGGCAATACGAGATGCAAGCTTAGCACTAAATATTTGTTTGAATAAGGTCACAAGGGCGTCTATAGCTCTAGATTGTCATAAAATATGTATACCTTTTATTTTCATGCCATATCCTTCCTATAAATTAGACAAATTAAGAGATTTACAACGAAACTTTTTAGAAATTAAAAGTGGACCAGGTTCTTGTGCCCCTATGCTGTGTGCGACTACAATCGCGACGATTGTGAGTTTGGCAACCTCTCGGGAGAATATTTTTTTTATATCTTGGGAAACGGACACTCCGTCCCTAACACTAGTACCCAGTTCCCCTTGTTCCCTATGCCTACATTGCACATAGCAGGGTAGGCATGTAGAAAACCAACCAAGTGGTAGCCAACCAAGGTATCTGGATTTATTTTTAAGATTGTCAATGGAAAGTACAACATATGTAAGTTGACAAATCTAAATTCCTTTCATATACTTTATCGGTTTATACAATTATCAATTTAAAATAGTTTTTATTGTTATGTACATATACATAATGAGGCCAGTCGTGGCGCACCGGTATGAAGTGTGACTGCAAAACCAACTGGTTGTGGGTTCGAGCCCCACTCAAGGAGATGAAATATTTACTTAAATTTATATTTCCATTTCGCTCTGGTGTCGAGGCTAAGCGCGGCGTTGAGTTCTGCCACTCAACACGCAATGCCTGAAGAGAAACATGAAAACCTAAATGAACTAACGGGGTAGTCAGAGAGAACGGAGCGCCAAACACTACGGTCTCTACATACCTCTTTCGCCTCGTCCACTGTCATTAACCTCTTAATACATGCCCTCTGAAGGGTTCTCATGCTTTTTACGTGACCTTTCTCCAGTATCTTTGATACTGTGTTTTCGAAGGTCAACCGAGGCCTTCCCTTACCTCTCTTACCACACATTTTCCATCATAAATCTTTTTTTTCCATTCAGTCATCACTCATTCGTTCAACGTGCCCAAACCAACTGAGTTTTTTCTTCCACGAGACCACTTTCTTCTTCATTCTCACCGTGAAATCCTCGCCATTCTGTGTACCTCTTCATAAGCTGACTCCGCATATTTACGAAGATATCGCATTTCCACAGCATTTATCTTTCTTTCATTCTTCTGTAATACTCACGTTTTGTTGACAACAAAACTGCATTGTATACGGCCAAACACGCAGCTATGCAGACGTTTCACCGTTTCATCAATGCAGCTAAGGCTCCGTTAACCCTGTTACCGGCAGCAATGCGTCTTTCCACATCCATCTCGTATCTTCCATCTCTACTGAACATACTTCCCAAGTATACCACTTCATTCGCTTGTTCTAATATCTTACCATTTATACTGATCTTGCATTCCGTCCTTTCTTCATCTCTTTCAAAAATGTTCGATATTTATTTCAGTTTGAAATCTCAGCACTATGTCTTGATAGACCAACATATTCACGACAGACTTATAAGATACCTAAGGGCTCCGATTTTTCTCTTATTATTATTTATTTTATTACCGTCGTCGTTAGTCGTCGCTATTACCTTTAAAATAAGTATTACTTGTCATAGCTCCATAATTTTGTATGCTTTCACCGTCTCCATTATATTTGCTTCGTTAAAGTCCAACAAAATTACTAATCCATTGCAATAGTCGTGTGCTTGTATGTATTCACATTGCTGAAATGAAGACAAAATTAAATTAAAATTGTAGAAATTGACCAGAATAAAATAAACTGTAGAAAGAAAGATAGTTCGGAGAAACAACGTCTCCCTGACGCAGACCTCGTTGCAGTTGGAAAATAATAGAGCTCTGGTTCTACAAACGTATCGACATAATGCCGTTTTAGTATATATACCTTAAATATTTGCCTGTACCTGTGTATATACTTGGCCCTTTTGGAGAGATAGGAGCACAGCTCAGAAATAAAGGCTTTCTCATAGTCCACAGAAAACAATTAAAGTGGATGAAGGTGATATCATACTTATTTTTATATTTTCTTTGAGTGCCGACGTAACGTAACGATAAAATACAGTTAAATAAAATAGAAAAAATCAGAACTTAGATTAAATAAAAAAATTGGTTAATCACAAATTACTTCTTTTGCATTCAGACACTATAATAAAAGTCTTACCATGAATAATAATTGAAATACTTCTAATAGCCCAGTCGGATACGTTTTTGCTTTACTTTTAAATAGAAATGTTCTGTAGTGCTCTTTTGTTAGTTTACGCATAAAAGTGCACCGCGTAAAAAAAAGAAGTACTTGAGTTTTTTTCAAATGCTTTGACTTAAATTTTTTCTATACTCCAAGAGACTGTAGACCTGGATTTTTCACATAAATTCCAACTTGATACTTTCAAAAGATCTTAATGTTTTAACAGGCAGACAGATACAGATGGACAACAACATAATCCTATATATGATTTGCGTTTTTTTAAGAACCAAATGGGAATTGGATTCATTATAATATAAAATATGGACTTACAGATACTCAAATGATTCAGATTTCTTTATATCGCGTACTCTAAAAAATTGAGGGTACAGCGTTCTATATGTGCATATTCTGTCCAATTTGAATTTTGCTCTTTCCACAGATCCTTTGCTAATAATAATAGTCCTTTCTAAATAATCCCGTGCTAAAAATAATATTACATTTATTGCAGAATTAAAAAATATAAAAATAAATGCAATTAAAATTAAATATATTCCATTTGGAAGAACCTGACTAAGATATATTATCTACTTACGGAAATCTTTTTTTCTAAAATGTGGTTGTTTCTTAATCCATTCTTCCAGTAGGTTAATGGCTTCTTCAATCGCTCCTGGCTTGTCTAAGTTGTATTGTTGCCTCAAAAATTGTAACGTATCGGGATTGAACTCTAGGATAGAGTCTTTCGGTATTGAGTCCATTGTGCTTTGATAGAGATGAGTCTGATAACTGTGGTCGATGATGATGATATCATTATATATACTAAGAATCCTCTTAATAAATGTAAAGGTCGCACTCCACATGTAGCGCTGTATAATTTTTGGGATTTTTTTGCTATAGAAACCTTCACAACATCCTATATCTTGCGCTGTGATGGAGGTTAACCCGGCCAAAAAAAAATAACAAAATGGTTGACAGAAAAATTAAAATCGTTTGCTTATGTTTTAGTAAATAAATAAATGAACTTAACGCTATAGCCCATGCCCAGGATAGGCAGAGGGAACCTAGTGTTAAGAAATTCCGTTTACTACTTTCCGCTGGATCTTTTGGGGCATTGCGTGTTGAGTGGCACTCAACGATAGGCGACAGGAAATATTAAGAAATAATAATTCAATCCCTCGAGTGCGTATCGAAGCCACGACCGTCGCGTTACAGTCACAACCTTGTGTCCATGCGCCACGGCCTCTGCTTGGTCAGTTATTAAAGAATGGTTGTTGATACTGTTATACACAAAGTAAATTGTAATTTAAATATTTTGAGGTTTAGTTTGTTTTCGCCCGCAATAATTGTCAAATAATGTAAGGTTTTTTAATATCTATCTGGAGGTTGATATTTGCGCGTGATAAGCGCGGAAATTTCTGCGTAAATCCCAATCTTTTGGAATTCTGGGCTAAAAAGTAGCCTTTATGTTGCTCTGTAAGCTTCTCTATTTTCAAGTCAAAGCCCCATTAAAAATTGGTTAAGCGTTTCGGATTCCTGATTTTTTTTTTGGAATTTGTCACCTTGTGGTAAATTATCACAGCCGCCGACTGCCACGACTGCATAGGAGCTACAAGTGCATTGCCGGCCTTTTAGGTAGCGATATGCGACTAGCGCAAACAAAGAAACAGACAGACAAACATTTTAGTATCGCTAGTTTGTGTTTTAGTTTCATTTAAATAATTTTAAATTTAGTGTATTATATCTTTATATTATACTAACGGCACTCGTGCGGCTATACTCGTGACGCTTCTACATCAATTTCAGTATGGTGATTAGGAAATAAATACCTTATAGGTTTTGATGATGCGACGAATAAAGTTAACTAACTTAAATTTGGGGGCATATTGTATGAAATTAGCTACAAATATAACTTTGTAATGATTTTTTATATGAAATATCTATGATTCTTACATTTCGGATTTTTCTTTATTTGTATTGTAAGATCTTACTTCGTCCTAAATTTCATAACTGTAGGTCTACAGGAAGTATACTACAGATTTTCATTACGCGGTGAATTTCACACAAAACGAAGCAAAAACGATATATAAATGTTCATATCTTTTGACTGCGTTGTATTAGAAGCTTAATTTCTGTGCTCCAAGGAATTGTAAACCTGAATATCTGATATTAATTTCAGAATGATACCATAACGCTATGTCGAGTAAAATGGTTTTGACAGACGGTATACGGACAACAAAGTGATCGTATAAGGGTTTCGTTTTTTTCCTTTTGAGGTACAGAACCCTATAAATTTATTAATTATTTTAGTTTTTTCTTTGTAAATAAAGTGGCTGTTTGAGAGGGTGTCAAATAACATTAAATAATCCTAAATCTCGATCTATTTCATAATCATACAATTTCGAGATTTTTTTATCATTATGCAAATAATAATTTACAAAAAATATCAAATATAATAACCGTTGTATAAGATAACTCTTCTAGGAAGTAGCAATTTTGTTAAACAAGATACTTTAAATTGATATAACTTTTTTACTGTATAAAAATACCTTTATGTTGCTCCACAATCCCCTCTATCTTTCAGTGTTAGTCCCATAGTAATCGCTTCAGCTGGACCGGAGCTTAGCCCGGATAAACAGAAAGACAGACCTACAAAAGTGTTAAAATTGTTTAATTGTGTTTTGGTATCGTGTAAATATCTATATACATTTGAAAAAAAAACACAGTTATATTGATATCAAAGACTTACCCTTTAATTTAAATTTTAAATATAGAAGTATACATATAGGTAAAAAGAAATTTAAGTTTAATTTCAGGTTTATGCTAATCCTAATATCCCGTATATAGCAAAGGATGCAGATGGAATCTAGTGTTAAGACACTGTTTTCTGCACTTGCCGCGCAATTTTCGAGGTATTGCGTATTTCAGTATAGTAACTCAACGCCACGCTTTGTCTTGTTAACAAAGCGAAGAAGGGAAAATATTAAAACAAATCAGCTTCGCGCTGTATATCGCACACAGCAGGGTAGGTAGAGGGAACCTAATGTTAAGACACTCTGTTCCCCACTTTCTACCAAATTCTGGAAGCTTTGCGTGTTGAATGGCGGAACTTAACGCCGTGCTATGCCTCGACTCAAGAACGAAGAAAATGGATATATAAATTTAAATAAATATTTAATTTCCTCGAGTGGGGATCGAACCCTTAACCGATTGCGTTTTCAGTCACACTTTGTGTCCCAGCGCCGCGACGAGCCTCAATTTATAAATAAATTATAATTCATTTTCCCGAGTGGGAACTGAAGCCACAACTGTCGTGTTTAAAGTCACTTGCTTATGCCAATGCGCCACGACGGCCTCATAAAGTAATTTAAGTGTTTTGGGAATTATTTTGATTTTGCTCGCAAAATTTGTTGTATTTAAAGAAAAATGTTGAGCTATACGGTATTTTACGGTATATTAGGTAGACGGTAAGTACGCGTGCACGGCAAGCGCGTTTTTTCCCGCATAAACTCTGATCTGGATCCTAAATCGTAAAATCTCGGTGTTTTTTATTATCATACTAATTAAATACTAAGGAATCAGCCAAATCATTGAAAGAGTTGTATAAAATAACTTTCTTTCTTTTTTCAGCTTCACGCTGTATCCGGCACACAGCAGGGTAGGCAGAGAGAACCTAGTGTTAAGACACTCCGTTCCCCACTTCCCGCCGAGTTTTGGAGGCATTGCATGTTGAGTGGCGGAACTGTGCCTCGACACCAGAGCGAAGGAATGAAAATAAATATTTCATCTCCTCGAGTGGGGATCGAACTCACAACCAGTCAATTTTACAGTCACAGACTATAATTTTTAATTTATTAACCGATTGTAATAAAATAAACCATATATCTTAACGGAAGCTTGCCAGAATCCAATCCGATTCTGAGATTAGCGATAACAAACGCAGTGACAAAAAGACAAAAAATTTAAAAAAATGACATTGTTTTGTATTCTCCTACATTAGTAAAGGTCCCCAAATCATTTTTTTCTTAAATATCTTCAAAATACAGACAACCATCCTTTACTATTTTTATTATAAGAATACATAAACATAGATTTAAATAACGACTTTATGCACTTGAAAAAGACAGAGTTATTTTGTGATCACAAACAGACAATTAAACTTTATTTAAGTGCTAAGATATGAATTTTTGTGTTTTTCTTAATAATAACTTAATAAAAAACACAGGAACAAAAGAAGCACAGACGGTCAAAGTCTGTGGCCTACAACACCACATTAATTTAATAAAAAAATAGGAATTAATCACGGTCATTACTATTATTTTACATAAATCATATACATAAGCAGTCGTGACGCAAGGGCACAAGGTTCGATCCGAATTTCTTCGCCCTGGTGTCGAGGCATGGCGCGGCGTTGAGTTCCGCCACTGTTGAATGCCAGAACTTAATGTCGCGCTTTACCTAAAGCTTTGCCTGTTAACGAATATTCAGAAAATGTTAACAAAGTGACCTAAGACTAGGTTCCCTCAGCCTACACCGCTAAAATAAAAAAAACGATAAATATACAGAACTGGCGTTCCGGTCTGTGATTTTAGAATAAACTTTTTTAAGTACATAACAATTATTTATTTAAATTGTTTCATATAGTTATTTACATAATAGTAATTTACAGTGTTGATTTCTTATCAGAGCAAAGGAATTAAAAATTAGCCACTTCCTGAATGGGAATCGAACCCACAACCATCGCGTTTCCAGTCAAACGCCGTCCCACTCCAATGCGACGACACACCCAACATAATATAAGAAATAAATAAAAGTTAATAAGCCAAACTCATAAAACTTTCGGTTTTCCTCGCTTTTGACAATTCTTTTTTTATAAACGACCAAATAATGAAACACCCGCCGTTTTCCGGATCCTGATTTTGACACTTATAAATTGACAGCGCCCATATTACGCGTGTCACCTGTACAGACAGATAAAACATAAAATAAACAAACGTTGGATTCGAACAAATATACGATATTAGCCCTTATTTCCTCTAATATCCAAATATGTTGAACTTACTTGGCGCTCTTGAAACGTAATTTTAAAGGCTATTTTACAATATTCTGAATTCCATGATATATTTTGTATTAAATTTTAAAGAGGTTCAGCTTGTTTCCTTGGTTCCCCTTTAGTGAAGGGGAATTTTGCAATGATTTTCCTGTCAGCCTCCCCTTTGAACTTTCCCCCGTTATTTATGGTTTAGGATTTCGCTATTATAAACTTGGGTGAAGTTCCACGTGCGATTTTAACTTTGGTATAGCGTTAAGTGCATCAAGCTTCTAATGATATTTGTCATCGAATTACAAATATTAATAAAAGAGATTTGTTGGTTTATTACAGAATATATATTTATATAAGCGGTATACTTTTTTTAGCTTCATGCTGTATTCGGCATGTACCAGAGTAAGCGGAGAAAGCTTAGTGTTAAGACACTCACTTTAATACCATTAAATGTGACATTCTGAAGATATAATAAATAAAGAAAAAAAAATATTTCCTGCCATTTTTCAATTGTTTTTCAAGCAAACAAAATGGACGTATGTGACGAAGAAATTCAGTATATTTTAAAATTTTATTACAAAAAAGGTGCGACGAACGCCGCCTATTAAAATGACTTAATGAGGGTAGTTTTGCTTATACATAAGCTTTGGCGCAGGGGCACAAAGTGTGACTGTAAAAGCCACTAGTTGTGGGTTCGATCTCCACTCGAGGAAATGAAATATTTATTTAAATTTATATTTTTGTTTCTTTGCTCTGGTGTCTAAGCAAAGCGCGTCGTTGAGTACCCGGCACTCAACACGCAATGCCTCCAGAATTCAACGGAAAATGGGGAACGGAGTAACACTAGGCTCCTTCTGCCTAACCAGCTGTGTGTGGGATACAGCTCGAAGCTGAAAAAAATATTAATCACAACTTTATATTATTTTGTACAACGTGGTTTAATAGAAAGTTATGAGATACAATATTTAAGAATCTTTAAAAGATTTTGGGGAACTCACGTTTACAACGATAAAAGATTCTAACAACTAGACACATCATGAGCCAAAGCATTATTAATAAAATAATATTTTTAAGGCCAGTCGTGGCTCAGAGGCACAAAGTGTACCATTAAAAGCGAGGAAGACTAGTGGTTCGATCCCTACTCGAGGAAATGATTTTTTTTTTAATTTATATTTCCATTTCTGCGCTCTGGTGTCAAAGCTAAGAGTATTCAGCATGAATACGCCACTCAATACGCAATGCCTCCAGAATTCGGCGGAAAGTGGGTAACGGAGTGTCTTAACACTGGATCCACCTGCTTAACCTGCTGTGTGCGAGATACAGCGTGAAATTGATTTAATTTAATATTTTTAAAAGTGTAAGGGGAAATAGTTACACAGTGTGAAGAGTAAAAAAAGTAAAAAAGAGGAAATATTAAAAAAAATACAACTTTTTTTAAAGATAGCATTCGTTGAAAGTTTAGGACTAATTGAGTCTTTATATATTACTGTATAAATAAAAATATATATATAGATTTTATAACTTTTATTTATCCTTTCTGGTAGACATTGTGCAGATTTGAGTTCCACTCAATCGGTGATGTCCCGTTAATTGTGCGAGAAATGGGGAACGGAGTGTCTTAACACCAGGTTTCGTCTGTCTACTGCAGTAACTACGTTTTGCTTCCGCTGAATCTCGCGTACAGTAGGGTAGGCAGAGGAAAGCTGGTAACCTAATGTTAAATCACCGTGATCTCACTGATTTAGATACTTCCGATCCTCACTTCCCGCTGAATTCTGGAGGCATTACGTGTTAAGTGGCGGAACTCAACGCCGAGCTTGGCTACAGTAAAGTTTCTTTTGCTTAAATGTTATGCAGCTTTCGGTGCAACGGGATTCCAATAGTATTTCTCGTATACTTTATTCCAGAAGTTCCAACTATTGGCAAACAAATCTTTCTTCATTTGCAACTTCTTATTGATCTTCAAGTAGCTTCGGTTTTTATTTGTGAAAGGTTGCCACTTAAACGTTATAAGAGAGCTTTCATACTTTGTTGGGTCTCTGCAAAGAAATGTTATTTAATATTTATAGTAATTTATAATGAGACCGTCGTCACTATTGTGGGTTCGATCCCTACTCAGGGGAATGGTTATATTTTTATTTCATCATTCTGATAGATAAATCGAAGCATTAAGAATCGCCACTCAGCGTGAAGCGTTGAATGAGGATTTTTTTTACTTGTTAATGTAAAGAACGGCGTTATGCTCCGCCATTTAACATGCCGAATAACTCATATTCAAGTGGAAAGTGGAAAATGGAGTGTCTTAACATAAGGTTCACTGTGAAAAAAAAAATGAGATAAAGAGGCCGTCATTGAGAAGCGACACTGGCCGCAGCATGCCACTGTAAACGTCAAGGTAGGTGCTATTCGCCGCTCAACACGCCTCAATGTCTCGAAAATTAGGCAGTACTTGGGAGAGAGAGTCTTAACACTTACACTATTGCCCAGCGTAAAGCTGAAAAAATAAACATACCCGTATTTTACGAAATCAGACCACATATATGTCATGCGATCTCGAGTATCGAGATCTTTATAGTTGCTAGTATATCCAAAGAAGTCTAGAATATACGAAGTTTGATCTCTATGACTGGCTGCTTTTATTCTGTCCATGTAATTGTGTTGTATATTCAACTTGCCAACGTAAGAAAATTCGTAAAGGTACACAGGTTCTTTTGAGACTGCCGCATGCAATTTCGCTGAACGCATTATTCCATATTTAAACATTGCATCCGAAAAGTAGTCTATATATCCTTGTAAAGCTTCACTATCTATTTTCTTATTTTCAAAATAATATTCTTTTACTTCTGAGATAAAATCATTTTTTGCTTTCTCCGTATCGAAAACAAGATCGGCCGGTAGGAAATCGGCAAAATTTTTATTCATATCTTCCCTCCACTCACCGAATTTGATGGTCCGACTTATTCCTTCCATATTAGAGAATCCAATTAGAACAGCAACGTCGTTGTTTTTGTTTCCCTTTAATATATCTAAAGGCGACTCTGTTAATATCGCTTCTATTCCATCGATTTTATTCTCAATGCACGGAGCGAATCCAAATGTGCTATTTTTCAAATAGTAATTTAAACTTTTCTCAGCTAGATTGTGGGTTGTGGCATTTAGATAAAATTCAGTTAAATCTTTTAAACTACCTGTTCCGTTATAACCTATCGAAGCAGCTATATTTTTCGCGGTGCTTAGAGGATCTCGATTTATAGAGAAGGGCGATAATGCAGAGGCACTGTCTAAAATAATTTTATTGAACAACCCCTTGGTTGCTGGCGATAAAGATAGTAAATCAGCCATGGCTGCACCCACACTGAAACCTGCCAGTGTTACGTTATCAGGATCACCTCCGAATTTCTTTATGTTTTTCTTGATCCACCGTAAGGCGGCCACTTGGTCCTTTAAACCTGCATTACCAGGTATTTCTTTATTACCTAGACAAGCGAAACCGAATGCTCCTAAACGATAGTTGAAACTTGCGACTATAATGTCGTGTCGTGCTAAATAATGAAAACTAGCCATAGTTGCACTTCCTCCCGAAAATGCTCCACTATGAATGTATACCACAACAGGTACTAAATTAGTTTCGGAAGCTATTTCGGGAACAAGTAGATTCATAAGAAGGCAGTCGTCTGAACCATCAAGAGTTACTTCATCGTCGTTGTCTCCACTGAAATAGCATTGATGACAGATTGTTGTTTTCCTTGTGGCTTGATAAACTTGTTCCCAAGGATCAGGAGGCAAGGGAGCCTGAAAAATAACAGGTCGTTACTATGTCATTGTCTGTTTCAGCTTCTTAGAACATCTATTATTGTTTTTTAGATAGCGAGTTGAGTGGCGGAAATCGAAGCCATACTTCTACGAGAGTGGAGAAATGAAAATAAAGTACACTCGGTCAGACGGTGGCACTACCCTACAATATTCTCAAGAATATGTAAAGTAGTAGTAGTAACTTATTAATTTCAATAAGAAAATATATCCAGCAACAATTAATAATTTTAATTAAGTAGTTTACTCCTTAACAAAAAGAACATAATATAAACCTGATATAAACCTACTATAAACCTAACGTGGCGCAGCGGTACAAAATGTGACTGTAAAACCGACTGGTTGTGGGTTCTATCACCACTCGAGGAGATGAAATATTTACTTAAATTTATATTTCCATTTCTTCGCTCTGGTGTCGAGGCAAAGCGCGGCGTTGAGTTCTGCCACTTAACATGCAATGCCTCCAGAATTCGGCAGAAAGTGGGGAACGGAGTGTCTTAACACTAGGTTCCCACTAGGTTCCCACTAGTTTCCCTACCCTGCTATGTGCGGGACACAGCGTGAAGCTGATAAAAAAAAAATATAAACCTGAAATTTATCCCTTCCCGTAGGAATTTTGGCGTAGGGGATCCCATAATATTCATAATAGTCACCGTTCCAATATTTCTCACCGCTCACTGGTCCGTCTTCTAGAACAACTGTTCTTGAATTTTCCTCAGCCAAAGCACTAAATAAAATAACTAAACCAACAAGTAGTCGCCACATGTTTTCGTACTAAAATGAATTAGAGATAACATATCGATTATGATTATTGATAAATATCGATAATTCGGTTGAAATTTATTCGTACACGTAATATTTGTGTTGATGAGGCTTATCTTTATAATAGGTAGTAAAGATTTTGATTTGTAAAATATTATTCTAATACAGATTTTAGAGATTGATTTTCAAATTGGAAGATTTTTTATCTAGTGTCTAAACACTCTGTTTTATTTTTTCTGCTCGTATTCGAGACATTGTTAGTTATGTTAAATGAAATTGATTACCGCAAGTTAGGATCACTTACAACCATTACGTTTACATTCAGATGCAATTTACCATCATAGGTTAAATTTTGTTTACTCTAGTAGACAAAGTGTAATGTTAAGTTAAGTACGTTAAGTTAAACGTTAAGTTAAACGTTAAGTTAATAATATACCTCATAAATAATCGGAAAATATGAAACGGACTGAAAACCTTAAATAATAAGTCCCTTTGCCTACTCTGCTTTTTTACTTTCAAATAACATTTTAAAAGATTTCCCTCGTGATTTTAATAAATATAGCGAATTGGGGATCTGATAATCAAAAATATGATGGATTTTATTCAGATGACAACCACAAGTGTCTATTTACGCTGACAAAGAAGGATCGACAAGCCTTCGATCGTTTGAAAGGGGTTTAAGCCCTTTGTCATTATTAGCCATGTCGTTCCACCGTAACACATTTTTACCTTTTAAAATATATTTTTTAGAAATGAAATGATTAGAATAAAAGAAATGAAATGATTTTTTTATCAGCTTCACGCTGTATCCCGCACACTGCAGGGTACGCAGAGGGAACCTAGTGTTAAGACATTCCGTTCCCCACTTTCTGCCGAATTTTGGAGGAATTGCGTGTTGAGTGGCAGAACTAAACGCCGCGCTTGTCCTCGACACCAGAGCGAAGAAATGGAAATATAAATTTAAGTAAATGAATTGATTGAAATATTTCTTTTTCTTAGCTTCACGCTCTATCCCGTACATGGCAGGGCAAATCGCAATGACTATATTTTGTATACGTTATATAACTATTAGTTTTATGATTTTATACATATTTTAGTTATATATAGCCGTATAAAAATTTCGCTTGATGAGAACGTATGGCTTAGTGGTCAGAGTGCCTGGTCGGTTTCCAGGAGGCGCAGGTTCAAGTCCCGCTACGTTCAAATTTTTAAACGTTTTCTAAATAAGTATATATAGTAATGTTGAGTCATTTAATAATAACAAAAAATGTTCCATAATTCGTTGTTAAAAGTAAAACTTAAACAAATAACGCTAACTCATATTCAACAAATATTAAGTTAATACATTAATTAAATATAAAAATCATTTTTATTATCAAAAATCAAAATCAAATCAGCTTCACGCTGTATCCCGCACACAGCAGGGTAGGCAGAGGGAACCTAGTGTTAAGACACTCCGTTCCCCACTTTCTGCCGAACTCTGGAGGCATTGCGTGTTGAGTGGCAAAACTCAACGCCGCACTTAACCTCGACACCAGAGCGAAGAAATGGAAATATAAATTTAAGTAAATATTTCATCTCCTCGAGTGGGGATCGAACCCACAACCAGTTGGTTTTACAGTCACACCTCGTGCCGCTGCGCCACGACTGGCCGCATTATAAGTAACAAATACTTCTAATAATAATGGCAACCCACACATTGTTTATGATAATGAGGCAAAGCCCGGAGTTGAGTTATGCCATTCATCACGTAATACCTCCAGAATGCGACGGAAAGTAGGGAACGGAAATGTCTCATTGGTAACGAAGTATCTCTCTGCCTACAATTCCATGTCCAGAATACAGCGTGAAACTGAGATAAAAAGAAATCAAATTAAAACATTGAAAATTTTATATGCATCAACAATATAGGAAGTTTAGTACCTACCTGCACTTCTTGGACCAAGTTGGATGACATTACTCTCCGCATGACTAAAAAGAAAATTTAAATACGAAAAAGTTTGAGAAACTTCGGGTCATTTCCTTGCAGTGCTCTTATCTTTAGCCCCAAGCCTTGAATTTCAAGACTTGCCCGAGTTTGTTTCGAGAGCTTTGTCTACAAAGAGAATACTAAGTTGTAAATAGTTTCTTTGTTTTTATAAAACGCTAAATTATTTCAAAAGTTCTTTAAATTTTTAGTGCAAATGAAATGGAGAAGTTCCTCAAAGCTTATTACTTGAACAGTTTGTGATGGCAAAGTGAAAACTTGAATTATTTAAGGATTGTAGTAATATATAGAATATTATTTCTTTTGAAGTTGAATATATAAGCCAGTCGTAGCGTAAGGGTATAAAATGTGACAGTAAGCGTGACAACTTATGGGTTCGATTTCCACTCGGGGAAATTAAATATTTAATATTTTCACTTATTATGACTATGAAGAAGTAGGCCAAAATGAGGCGTTGCTTTTTCTCACTCAATATTAAATATCTCGCAATAAGTGAGTAGTGGAATGGAATGCTGCTAGGAGGATACGAGGTACTGCGTAGGTAAAGCTAAAACAAGTGCGAGTCGGGCTCCCGCACCTAGGGTTCCGTACAAAAATATGAGGTCTCAAGCTTTTTCTAAAATTCAAACTTAGCTTAGACCTTTCATCTGATACTTCACTTGGCTAGCGGTCTTAATACCAAATTTTGCCCTCCTTTTAAGGTTATTATTTTATAAGATTTAACCAACATTTTTTTAGAGTTCAGTTTTTTTTCCTGAACCACCTGTAGATGCTAGCTGCCAAATTTCATAATTGTAGGCCAACAGAAAGTACCCTATTAATTTTGATTCCGTTTATAGTTATGAAATATGCGTTTTTTGCGATATAAATACAATATAATCTAGTAATACGACACTTTACTCTCCACGAATAAATATTCACATAAAAATAAAAAAACATATAATAGAAATAAAAATAAAAAAAAACAAAACAAGAAAATTAAAACATTAATATATAAATCATAAATATTAAACGTTTCAGAGGAAAAAATCGTAAAGCCAGCAAGTGTATTATCATAAGATATTCTTTACCGCACATTTTAGTGTCCAAAGTAAAGTACATGGACGTCCAAGCGGTGTGACAGCCTCTTTATATTATACGATACTGTAGTTTTCTTTCTTTTCATTTAGTTTCACGCTGTAACCCGCATGTAGCATGGTAGGCAGAGGGGCGTAGTGTTAAGACACTCTGCTTCCCATTTTCCGCCGAATTCTGGATGCTTAACGTGTTGGGTTGCGGAACTCCACGCCGCGCTTTGCCAGAACGAAGAAATGAAAATATTCAATATTTAATTTCCTCGAGTGGGAATCGAATCAACATTCTTTCTTCATTTCTTCACAAGCCTGTGACGTAAACACTACAGAATGTGGATCATTGTGGAGAATATGGATAATAAATAAATATAGATATTTTTTAAAGATATTGTTTTTTCTTTTCTTTTTCAGTTTCACGTTTTGTTTTGCAAAGCAGGGTAGATTAACAAAATGTTAAGACGATTTCAAAACGATTTCTTAATGTTCGTTACTTAATTTACAACAAACAAAAATATTGCAGGTATCTATAAAAAAATATTTATTTTAGAATACTTACTATAATATGTGGACTTAAAGATTAACATCTATTTAAAAAACGGAAATTTAAGTTTCAAACTTTCAACTTACATTTTTTTAACAGACCGAGGAAATAAAAACAAACGATTCCTTCTAATGGTAATCGAAATATCACGTTTACGCTGTGACTACGACTATATTTTAGGAAACTTTCCACTGCGCTATCGGGGCCTTAAAAATATATATTTTTTAATTCAACCTATTGTAGACCCACATTTGGATATAGGCGTCCTCCAAAGGCTTCCTCAACGATCGGTTCTTAGAATTTAATATTTCGTATATAAATCGTATAATCTAAAAAGCTGTACGGCTCTTCACGCTGAATATATTTGGTTTAGGGTTCCCGTATACGGTATACCTGCAAGTAAAATATGTTATCCTTACCCCCGTTCGCTGTTGTGGACTGTTTAGTTTCAGAAGTTGCTACATATTCAACAAAAACATAATATTATACTATAATATATATTAACAAAAAGTATTCCGTCACGTTAGGTGGTCGTAGTAGCGTAGTGGCACAGCGTAGTGCAAATGTGATGGTTATGGGTTCGACTTCATTCGGGGGATAGATTTTTTTTTTCATTTTCTCGCTATGATAACAAAGGAGTCGTCTTGGTACAGGGATGCAAGCGTAGCAACGCGACGGTTGTGGGTACGATTTCCACTCGGGGGAATGAAATATTTAAATAAAATAAAATAAATCAGCTTTACGCTGTATCCCGCACACACCAGAGTATGCGCAATGCCTCCAGAGTTCGGCAGAAAGTGGGGAAAGGAGTGTCTTAACACTAGGTTGCCTATCCTGAGCAGCTAGTGTGTGAACCTAGTGTAGAGAAACGTATATGATGTGAACCTATACACGGAATGCAGCGGGAACCCATAATTAACCTTAGAACCTCTCAGCAAACAAAAGTAAATCTCCCAAATGATTTTAATTAGTCCCAAGAAGCATAACACAAGGCTAATTACCCGCGGGTACCAACAATCAAAGGAGAGGAAACAAATCAAGAGGTACGGCTAGCTCTAATCAGACGGAGGCCATTACGAGGCGTTAGCGCATAATTCAGTAGCTGAGTTATATTGCTTTATTCTTAGATAATTGGTACAAGATGTTCAGGAAAGGGAGAAATAGGATCAGGTTTTATATGTTTTACACTGTTTCAGCTTCATGCTATATCTCGCCTATAGTAGAGTAGGCAGGAAGATCTACTTCTTTTTTAATATTTTAAAATCATCTTGATTTCTTACACATTTTGTAAAAATAAAATAAAATTAAATTAAATTAGCTTCACCCTGTATCCCGCACACAGCAGGGTAGTCGTTGCGCAGCGGCACGGAGTGTGACTGTAAAACCGACTGGTTGTGGGTTCGTTCCCCACTCGAGGAGATGAAATATTTAGTTAAATTTATATTTCCGTTTCTTCGCCCTGGTGTCGAGGCTAAGCGCGGCATTGAGTTCTGCCACTCAACACGCAATGCCTCCAGAATTCGGCAGAAAGTGGGGAACGGAGTGTCTTAACACTATGTTCCCTCTGCCTACTCTGCTGTGTGCGGGATACAGCGTCAAGCTGATTTAATTTAATTTAATTTTAATTTATTTTGCATAAAGTAAACCGTACTTCGATTTTATAAAATAAAAATAATTAAAAAAAGATTTTATAATTCAGTCGGTGTCAAGCTAATGCTACGACAACCAGACTACAATTATATTAGTTAAAAATTCAACATATTCTTATTAAAGAACAAAAATTTAAGCAAAAAAAAAATGTTTAACTTTTTAATTTTCTTTGGTAACAACACACGGAAACAACACACACAAAAAATAGTAATATACATCCAGAGTAGTCTATTCAAGAATTGGGACACTCAGTCCACCGGGAAATTACCAATTAGAAGCGTGCCAAATGAAAAAGTCTATCGAGTTTTCCAAATATATTTAGCATTTATTGTATTATGTGTGTGATAGTTTTGCTTTAGATGGATTATTGAGGTTCTGACAACTCATAAGTTGGTACTTACTTAGAAAACGTATAAAAATTTTGGAGACGCGGGTTCGAGTCCTTACTATGTAAAAATTTTTATACGTTTTTTAAATAAGTATGTCTCTTTCCTAAGTGTGGAATAACATTTTAAAAATGTTAAAAATATCATAAGTTGGTTTTATTTGAGATTTGTGGGTTATATAATGTAAGTTACATAATATATACAGAGTGGAAGCGTCTGCGCTCCTCTTACGGGAGCAGCATATAGGGTAAAATATTTCAAACCCATACCTAAATAAATTAATTAAGATACCTCAACAGTTTGGACGTAGATTTTTTTTCATTTCACGATGTATTACGCATAGATACCAATACCGTAAACATATACTACTACAAATGTACTACTAAGCGTTGCAGATCTGCCACTCTTCATTTACAAAAAATATACCAGAACGAGAAAGGGATCTATTTTACGCATTTCAACATCGTCGCTATTACCTACGACTCGATTTCGTGAATGAGGCGTGTGCGGCGTTATCGCTTCGATAGGTTTGTGTCTGTGTGCGTCATTCTTGACAAATGGCGTTTTATTTTACAACGATAATTTTATTAATTATGGAAACATCTCTTTTATTTTAATTGTATTAGGTTTTTATAGAGCAGTTAAAATTGTGGTTTTATTTAAAGTGGTGATGACAAAAACACTTTGTATATTTCGTAAATGGAACTGATAGATTGTGAGTTCGATTCCCACTCGAGGCATAGGCAAAACACGGCATTGAGTTCCGCCACTCAACATTACTTCTAGAATTTGGCGGAAAGTACAAAACGGAGTGTCTTAATTTAGAGCATTTTGTTCGCCAAAATTGCTAATTTCTGAAAGAGTTATAACTGTTATATTGAATTAGCCAAATCTTAAATTTTCAA
The DNA here is from genome assembly GCA_013421005.1 of Heliconius erato x Heliconius himera. NCBI lineage: Eukaryota > Metazoa > Arthropoda > Insecta > Lepidoptera > Nymphalidae > Heliconius > Heliconius erato x Heliconius himera. The sequence goes on along the minus strand of JAATLQ010036815.1, from coordinate 23,307 downwards.
CAGTTTACCTAGACAGATGGCAAATAACTAAACATTTTTCTATTAAATGCGATAATCAAATTATTTCTCAAAACACTTTAAATTACGATTCATTTAATGCATAACCAAATTAAAAAAATAAATCCATTTTTAGGGATCTATATCTCAAACGAAAAAATACCTAAACCCTTATAAGATCACTTTCTTTTCCGTCTATCCGCGTTGATGTATTAATCTGACATTAATATCAAATATTCAGGTTTACAGATCCTTGGAGTACAGAAATTTTCTTCTAAATCAACGTAGTCAAAAGATATGAGCATTTATGTATCGCTTTTTTTATATTTGTAATATCTTTCATACTAAATAAGTGTATATGTATGTATATGTGCAAACTTAAGTTTATTAACTTTATTCGCCGCATCATCAAACCCTATAAGATATTTTTCAATCAAAATCATGAAATTGGTACAGAACTCTTGGTGGGCGAGTCCGACTCGCGCTTGGCCAGTTTTTTAGTAAATACACTTAAGTAAATATTCATATATTACAAGCGAGCGTAGCTGCACGGTGGTTGTTAATTAAGAGAATATAATTAAATTCATTACATAAAAGTATATAATTTTATATCAATATTTTCTGCTGATAAAATAACATAAAATTATCATCCGTAAACCTGATCGGATAGCTTGTTTTAGGTTACTAACTTACTTTAAATTAATTAAAGTTTTGCAAAGTAAGGAATATAGAAAAGGTAATTTAAGTTTTCTAAGCAACAAATATTGACTAACTGCAAGCAAAGAATGCAACTTCGACCCCTATGTTTTCCCCAGCAGTTCTTTTTCTCTGTCGGCAAATAACTTTAAAGTAATATAGTTAATCTAATGCCTCCAGAATTGGGCGGAAAATGGGGAATGGAGAGCTATGCGGGATACAGCACGAAGCTGATTATTTAAGTTAATATTATTTTAAATTTATAATTACAATTTTAATTTTTTTATTATTTTATCGCACACTCAAATCGCGTTTACAATGGCCTCAAATAATTAAATGTTACGAATCTTTAGTTGTTGAAAAGGAACGAAATGAAATTTCAAAGTTATCTCATACAGTTTATTACATAAAAAAGGTGAAAACAAAAATTTGAATCAATGATCATTACACTTCTTAGAACAAGTATAAAAAATTAAAATAGTGGTGCACCCATGCCTCTTGGTGAACTCAGACGGTTTTTTACGTTTTCTTATATAAAAAAGTTTTTTTTAAAATAAAAAAATAACATATTCAAAAATAAAAAACTATTAAACTGCTTTTGAAAGATAAAGACACTAGCACTCAGACACTAGCACTCAGACAACGGTATACATCTATTAGTATTAGTCTCCCGTACATTCGGCGTATCGCAGAAACAGTCTGGTATGTCGCATGCGCCACCGATCTCAGGCTCGTGTACGGTGGGATTGATGCAGGATGGTTCAGCCATCCTTGGGCAGTACAGCACTGAGTGCTCTCCGGGAGGACATGATTCTAAAAATAAAAAAAAATGCGATAAATAAAATTTTAAATTTTAGTTATTTTTGTTCATTTTAAATTAAATAATTTCGGTCTGGCGTCGAGGCAAAGTGCGGCGTTGAGATCCGCCACTCAACACGCAATGCCTCCAGAACTCGGCGGAAAGTGAGGAACGGTGCGTCTTAACACTAGGTTCCCTCTGCCTACCCTGCTGTATGCGGGATACAGCGTGAAGCTAATATTATTTCTTAGCATTACAGACACTTGGTCCGTTTTTACTTTATTACTTTATTATTATATCTAATTTTCTTATTATATATATTAATTACAAAATTGCAGTAGTCCGTATTCACAGTTAGTTTGACCATGCTAATTATTTATTATTTTCATATATTTGTTTTTGTTAATATTATTTTAAAGGCCATAAAATAAAACAATTGTGATACACAGCACCTCACTATATGCGCAACGGTAGTGGATTCGACTTCCACTCTGGTAATAAGACAAAGCGCAGCGTTGAGTTCCGCTACTTATGAAGAACGAAGTGTTTTAAAACAAGGTTCCTTCTAATGACAACAAAAAAAAAATAGGCCAATTAATATTAAAATATACCTAAATAATAAGCATAACAGCATATAATATACATGTACTTACTTGTTGGAATAAATTGGGCACTAGCAGCTACCAATGCTACCGCGAAAACACTAAGAATAATTTGACACTTCATTTTATAGAAAAACAAAAACAGAATGACCGTTCTCTCTGACTGAGAATATTAAAATATTATGCTTTAGAAAATATTGTATCACTCTTTTATACAAAACTTGTCGGTATAGGGGATTTACTGAAAGCGGCAACTTAAGGAAAAAGCAGACAAAAATCGTTTGAATATTAATGTAATATGTTTATTACTTTTTTGTTACAGTTACGCATAAATCTGAGAATAGAAAACATGGTTGACATTGACAATAAAGTAAAGTTTTACGGGTTAACATAAAATGTGACTATTTAGTTAAACAATAGTTGTTTTCATGGTTCTTAAAGCGTGTAAAATCAGCTTCACGCTGTATCCCGCACACAGCAGTATATGTGTAAGTGACTAGCTACCCACCCGCGACTTCACCCCCAATTCGTGGGTTTTGATCTCGTGGGGATTCGGGATGAAAAATAGACTATATGTTGCTCCATAAATATACAAGCTTACATTCTTCCATTTGAAAGTCTTATACAATTCAGTTTCGACTACATTAAAGTATCTAGAGATATTTTCTGAACAGATAGTTTCTTGTAAATGTCGTTCTTAAAATTTTTCGGAAAAAATTTTGGTGTAAGTAAAATTTCTAAGGTACCAGGTTATATTTTAGATTGTGGTAATATTTTAGGTTGGGTTCGGAACAGCCAAAAATATATCCACGTTGTTCGTGTGTAGTGGCAAAGGGGCACATGCGTTCTTTTGAAGAGTCTTAATTGAAACGGAGTTCCTTAACACTAGATACCTAAATTCCCTCTGCCTCCCTTGCTATGCGTGTGCATGTTCAATAAACGATTATGAAAAGAATATATGCCAATTTTCGCCAATTTACCAAAACATTGCATTTTGTCATATTTGTTTAAGTTACGGGAAAACGTCTTATATACCTATATAATAAATTATAAGTAAAACAGAAATTACTATTATATCATTTATATAATTCAGCTTCGCGCTGTATCCCGCACAAAGGAGGATATGCAGAAGGAACCTAGAGTTAAGACATTCCGTTCTGAACTCAACGCCGCGCTTTTGCATCGACACCAGAGCGAAGAAAATGAAAATATTAAATATTTCATTTCCTCGGGTGGAAAAAGAACCCACAACCTACGATTGGCCTCTCATTTATGTATATAAATAAGTAATTTATATTAAGATTTAATTAAAGTCAGCCAAATTCAATTCGTTACTATGTTATTATGAATCAGAAACAGGAAAATTATTACTAATGCAAAGAAAAGGTTATCTCCCTATAACTTTGATTGACCTTGTTACGCATGTTCTTAACTTGATAAAAATATATGTGGGGTAAGTGTGCGCACTTAAATCATGTTAATAAGTAAGAATCTCTATATTAAATGTAGGTTAATATTAACTTTTAGAGAATATTTCTAAAAAGTATACCAAATCTTGAGATTTAGCATGTTTGCATGTTTGTACCGTGTTTTATTACTATTTGATGATGAAGATTGATTTGATTAATGAAGTTCTTATATAAATGTAATATTTTTGAAAATTTTTTTAGCTTCACGCTGTATCCCGCACAGTGCAGGGTAGACACGGTCTTTCCCCACTTTGTTATTCTATAATAGTTACGCCGCACTTTGCCTCGTTACTAGCGAGCGAGTAAATGAAGATATTAAATATTTCATTCCCCTGACTGGGAATCAAACCCACAACCGTCGTGTTTATAATTACAGTTTACAATTACTAATCCTTTTGAACACTTTGCTGTAGTCCGTGATCACGGGTAGACCCCGTGACCACGGACTACTGCAAAGTGTTCGAAACGTCGGGATTCTAAAAATTTATAATACCGAATATACGCGATTAATCCGGAAATCAAAGAACTTATTAGTATTATTATGTATATTATAAATAGTTGGTGTTCGATTTGGGAGCTGCTGATATTCCCAGTACAAGTGTCTTTTGACGACCTACTGGAAAGTATCAGTACAAAAGAAAAAAATGAAAATAAATTTTATGTAGAAAATTTATATGTTATATTTTCAACATAAATTTTTTTTTTTTCCCGTGCCAATAAATGCTTTCCTACAAAACTTGTCCGAAGTAAAGGGATTTCTTCTATCTCCTTACAATGTTTACGGGAGTCGTAAACCTTGAAGCGGAGCTGATCTAAGGCACGATCTTGTTTGGACGCGGTCAAATATTTATTTTTCACCGCGTATTTTATACTTTATTAAGGCAAAAAGATAATTAATAGAGATAAAACACTTAGGGAGAGCGGAGTGATAATACTGATTTAGAATGTTTTGAGAAGTTTTTTTAAAAATATTTGTTTGTTTTATTGTATTTTGCTTAAGATAATACTACAATCTTTTAAATACTTACAATATTTGCTAAAACCGAATAGTTATTAACAAATAAAGCGTGTGGCTTTACTTGTTATCCAAGGTATCGTTAGTCAGTAAATTACTATTAATTAGAACTCAGCTTCACGCTGTATCCCGCACACAGCAGGGTAGGCAGACGGAACCTAGTGTTAAGACACTCCGTTCCGCACTTTCTGCCGGATTCTGGAGGCATTGCGTGTTAAGTGGCAGCGCTCAACGCCGCGCTTTGCCTCGACACCAGAGCGAAGAAATGGAAATATAAATTTAAGTAAATATTACAATTACAACTTTGTAGTAAAAAATAAATTTTAACATTATTATTGCAAGGAGCAATTGTTGAGTTATTTGCCAGCTGTCAGTACCGAATTCTCATCTGATGTTACCAACATATTCTTTGAACGATTTAAAAGTCCTTACAAAAGTCTATTTGAATAAAGAATATTTTTTTATTTGAATAGCGAAATGAAAGGTATGTAAATATAACTATTTTTATTGATATTTTTTAGCTATAGACTGTATGTCGCACAGAGCAGAGTAACCAGAGGGAACCTAGTGTTAACACACTCCTTTCTCCACTTTATATATACTTTACAGGTAAAAAATACGCGAAAACTTAATAAATTTGCGTTCTATCGAGTTTGTGAGAATGAAATCGTTTAGTTGGAAAGGTTGACAAATAGTGAGGGGTTATCGACAGTTTGGTGCCAACAAAGGATGCAATTTGTCAAATCAAATAGCACTCCGATGTAAATACAGGAGATGTTATATTGTCATATATTTTATTAGAGTGTTTGTTAAATAGAATAAAAATATAGTTTTTTTTATTTATATGCTGTATTTCATATATTTTAGGATAGATAGTGGGAACCTAGTGTTAAGACTCTTGTTTCCTTACATTTCGACCGATTTTCAAGACAATACGTGTTGAGTGGGCTTTTCGGAACTCAGCGACGCGTTTTATCTTGTTATCAGCGTGCAAGATTGTAAACAATTTATCCCACGGAGTGGGAATCAAACCCATAAACGTCACGTTTAAAGAAAAGCGATGTGCCGCTGGGTCAATACGGATTTGAGATATATATTTTTTTAGCTTTTGGCTGTATCCCGCACATACCAAGGTAGGCAGAGGGAATCTAGGAACCTAGAGTGTCAAGTGTTGAGTGGACGGAAGTCATCGCCGCGCTTTCCTTTTATATTAATAATTATAATTTATGTATGTTTTGCTATAAACGTAATATTATTAGTACCTATATGTTCTGTGTCTGTTCTTCTGTGTCAGTTGTTCTGCTGTTAGTTCAGTTTTGATATAGTAATTTTGGAGACTATTTAATTTTTTTTTTTCTGACATATCGAATCCAGAACTCTGTGTGTTGAATAACAGAGTTCAACATTACGCTTTGTCGTTCAAAATGACAATAGAAATTAAATTATATATAATATTCTTTTCTTCGAGTGGGAATTGAACCCACAACCTGTTTTCGTCACCTGTATCGTAATGTAAAGAAAAATAGCATTTTAACATAGAAAATTTAAACGTATTTTTCATTGTCAATGTAAGCGAGTGTTTACTTTTTCGCCCTTAAGTCGACAGCTATATAAACTTGGTGACCGTTTTCAGTGATCAAACATCATCTTTTCATTCTATTGTTGAGTTTTATTTAACTATTAATATTTGAGGCCATAGTGGCGCTGGGGCGCAAGCTTGTGATTGTAAACGCAACGGTTGTAGATTCTATTCCTGCTCAGGGGAGTGAAATAATCAATATTTTCATTTCTACTGGTGAAAAGGCAAAATGCGGTATGCCTTCCGCCACTTAATACCCAATGATTCGAGAATTCAGCAGAAAGTGTCAAATGGAAGTGTCTTATTGGGAACGGAGTGACTTAGCGCTAGGTTCCCAGTTTCCCTCCGCCTACCTGATGACGCTTACAGAGTGAAGCTATTATAGTCTCATGGTGTAGACGGAAGGCAGCCAAAGTGACTTATGAATTAACGAAGACCAAAATGATAGGTAAAAATTGGCAGGAAAACGCCACGACGCGATTACCATTTCATTTTTTGTATGCGTATAATAACGTACGAATATGTACGTAATATGCGCACAATATATATTTTTATTATTTTTTTAATCGTAACGCTGTACCCCGCACACAGTAGGGTAGACAGCATTGCGTGGGTTAAGTTTCGAAACTCAACTTAGCGCCTTTCACTTGACACTAGAGCGAAAAAAATAGAAATATTTTATTCAATTTCCTCGGGTGGGAATCGAACTCACGACCTGTCTCATTTCCAGTCACACAAAAGTCTCAGTCCAGTAAAATAGTTAAAAACACATTCAAATAAAATAGCAGCTAACGGCGTCTTATCCTGAAGTTTGGCCCAACGTTTGCGACTGACTAATATACGTCTGACTAGTAGTGAATGTAATAAATTCCGAAATTGCACCTTGGAACAAATGGCGTCTACTTATCTATTTAAACGATGATCTTTTATACTTTGTACGGTTCTAATATTATTTTTAATATATAAATAGGAATGTATGTTTGTCTTTTACATTTTTAGGGTTCCGTCCTTTTTAAAGAAAAAAGGAAACTTTATAATATCATTCTGTTGTCCGTCTATCTGTCTGTATGTCTGTCTGTCAAGACCCTATATCTCAGGGATGCTTGGAGATATCGAGTTGAAATTCAAACCATATACTCAGATCTACGGCCCATGATTTCATGATAAAAACATAATTCTATATTTATTTAGAAAAAAGATATGGCAGTTTATATCGCAAAAAGCGCGTATTTCGACACTAAAAAGGGAATAAAAATTCATAGGGTACTTCTGGTTCTCTAAAGAGGGCAAAATTTGGTATTAAAACCGCTAGTTCAAGTGAGGTATCAGATGAAAGGGCTCTCGCTAAGTTAAACCTTCATTTCAGAAAAAGTTCAGACTTTTTTACCATTTTTTATACGGAACCCTCGGTGAGCGAGCCTGACTCGCGCTTGTCTGGTTTTTTTATAGGTACTAAGATCAATATTTGTTTATCTTGATCAATATCTTTTTCCAGAGGTATTTTTCGTTTACTATATTTATTTATTGGAAATCGTCCTGGTGCAGTGGGAAAGCGTGTGTCTCTAAGCTCGACGGTTCTGTGTCAATTCTCAATCGCCGAATTGATTATATTTCATTTAATCCGTAGGTGGGAAAAAGCGTGAAGCGTTTTGTTTCTTTTTTTCTTTACGTCTATTTATGCTTTATAAAAACATAGTAGAATGACTTTAGTGTTTTAATAAGTGATTCAGTTCTACAGTTTTTATCAATCTAAGAGTATGGCGAGCTGGGACTCGAAGTTAAGGCACAAAAATAGACGTCAGACAATGTAAAAGGTTTTTTTTTTCGAATTTACATTCAAACATCTGTACAATATCTTAATATGAGACTAATAGTACTAAACGGAAATATAACACACATCACATTTAACAAAAAATGCTGAAAATTATATGCTTATATTATAAGCCTTTAAAATAGTATATGAATTTCTTATTATTATTTAAACAAATAAAATAAAAAAAACACCCTATATTATATTCTTTTTTATCGCACATAGGTCGTCCATAGTAATTAAAAGAATCAAGTTTCCACTTTCACTTCTCATCCTTATAACTTTAGATATTTCTTCTCTGTCCATTTTAGATAATGTTTTTGAAAATCTAAGCCAAAGTAACTCCTCATGTAACCAAATAGATAGATGCAAAGGACAGAAAAAAACTTTATTAAATATTTTTTACATTTTTAATGTGTTATTACAAACTCAAAAATATTTTTTTTCAAATATTTTTTCAGCTTCACGTTGTATCCCAAACACAGCAGAGGGAACCTAGTGTTACGACACACCGTTCCCTACTTTCTGCCGGATTCTGGAGGTATTGTGTGTTGAGTGGCAGAACTCGACGCCGCGCTTTGCCTCGACACCAGAGCGAAGAAATGGAAATATAAATTTAAGTAAATATTTCATCTCCTCAAGTGGGGATCGAACCCACGGTTTTACAGTCACACTTTGAGCCCCTGCGCCATGACTGACCTCTAATAAATAAATATGGTAAACGAAAAATATCTCTGGAAAAAGAATAAACAAATATTATATTTTTTATACGTTTTCTAAAAAGTATTAAACTATAGTATTTTTCAATGGTCTATACTTATGTAAAATTGTAAACTTTATTAATAGTTCCACTTAAAATAATACTTCATTTTCTCCAGAACCATAAGCTATACAATATTTGTAAAATCATTTTAACTTTGATAAGAATCAGCATAATATTAAACACAAAATAGAATTTAACAAAGTAGCAAAATTGAAAAGGAACATTTACTATCAGCTTTTTCGATCAGCGTTGACTCTAGTTACATTCTATTTTACTACAATTTAGATTAAATTAACAAACTTATTTACATATACTCGTATATATTATGTTAGTAATATTGTATAATGCTAATTTCGGTATTCATTTGAATAATCGAAAAAAAAAATTATAAAAAAAATCATTTACTTCACATAGCAGGGTACGCAGGGAACCTTGTTTCGAGATATTGCATTGTCTAGTTGTGGTGCAGGAGCAAGAGTATAAGACTGTTAAAACGTCAATTATGGGTTCGATTCCCACTTTAGGAAATTATATATTTATTTATTTTTTTCGCTCTGGTAACGAAGCAAAGCGTGGCGTTGAGTTCCGCCACTCAACACGTAATGAAGAATTCAGCAGAAAATAGAGAAAAAGTTCGAGAGTTTAAATTATATTCATTTACCCGTTCTGATAGACAATCTGTGGTGTTTGGAAAGAATTGGAGCTCTCGAGCTTTTTATGAAATTCGGGCTAAGCTTAGCCAGAGCCCTTTCAGTTGGTACCTCACTTGTAATAACGGCTTTAATACAAAAATTTGGCCCCTTTTAAGGCTATTATTTTCTTAGGATTTAACTAATAATGTATAGTTGTCAATTTTTTCTAAACAAGTACTACCTATGCTAGCTGCGTCAACCGGAAGTACCTTCCATACCTACCATCAAAATTCATAGAATTCATAAAATTTTGATTCCCTTGATAGTGTCGAAATATGCTTTTCTACGATATAATCGGCCATATCTTTTTTGTAAGTAAATATCGATTTTTTTTTCAGGAAATCATGGGGCCGCAGATCTGAGTATGTATATGGTTAGAATTTTAACTTGATATTTCCAAGCGTTCTGGAGATAAAAGGTCTTGACAGACAGACAGACGGCCAACAAAGTGATCTTATAAGGGTTCTTTCTTTCTTTAAAAAGTATAGAAGCCTAAAAACAACTTATCCATTCCATCACTTCTCCACGTATTTACGTTATTACGCAATTCACGCTCAATTTGAGTACATCTGAAGGGTACAAAAAGTTTAATGCCTTACCGTACGACAAGCTCGTCGCGGAACAGTACTGTTTATTGAAGTGGTGTAAATTTTATTATATGATATTAAATTAGAATCGGTGTAAATTTTTTTATATATCATATTTATATAGATATTTGATATTATTTGGTTGTGAATTTAATTATTATATAGCTAGTAGTAGTAGCTAGTTTCAAGAGATTTTCTCGTGTGGCTGTTGCTGAAGTCAACGCCGCGTTTTGTCTTGTTACCAGAGCGAGAGTAAACAAGGAAAACTAATTCATTTTCTCGAGTACACATCAATCCTCTTTATCGCCTCGAATGTAACAATTACGATATGTTTTATAATTTGCGAAAGAATTTTATGAAAACATATTTTGCTTTGAGTTCTATGTTCTCTTTAACCAGCATCTACACTCTGTATACTGCAAGTTTTTTTTATTTTTTATGGAAAAGGACAAGGCAAACGAACGGTCGGGTCACCTGATGGTAAGTGACTACCGCCGCCCACGACCCCGTGCAACACCAGAGGAGCTACAGGTGCGTTGCCTGCCTTTAAGGTGGACTGGGCGCCGGAGCCCGGCATTACCTGATGCGAAACGCAGTAGCATAAAGCCACTACTTAACGCCGGTTTTAAATGTTATATAATGTGCTCTAAGCAACACATTTTGTGAGTCTAAACTCGAGTGTTTTTCTTGTAACCTCTGAAAAGTTACACTTATGAGGTCCTGGCCCCATTAATAGACCAGATCGATGATATCATATAATTTGATTATCACCCAAGTTAAGTAACTACCGAGTTTCAGGATTATCCAATTACTACAAGTGGTTCCAATTCAGTTTCCTAGATTTGATTAAACAGTTAAATAAATATATCTTGTTACTACAAGATGACCAAAAACAAGCGTTTTAAAAAACTGCAAAGACATTATATAACTATATAATATTTTTTCTGTTTTTGTTGTCTATTATATATTATATAGATGTCAGTCGTGGCGCAGGACACAAGCGTGTAAATGCGACAGATTATGGATTCAATTTTGTAAAAAAAAATATTTGGAAAAAAAAAGTTTTTTTTTTTTTTGTATTCGTAATCTGAGGAACGTAATATAATAATATTACGTTTTATCAGTATTAAGTCATGAACCAAAATGAGATAAATAAAAAACAATAAATCAAACGCGTATATCTATTTGAACTATGAAACAGAATTCAAATCGACACCCTTTGTATAGTATCCACCACAAGGGCAAAATCAAGTTACAAACATCTAATGTCATTTGAATAATATTATCCTCTCTCAATGGTGAATACTATAACCTTTTTGCATTACCACTTGTAAAACACCCCCTGACTTAACTCATCTCTTCCCCTTTGGACCCCTATTTACATTAGTTAAGAACCAAATAAACATTATCAAAATTGTCATAGCCTCTTTTGCCATCCATTGTTTCTATTTAGATTTAAATGGAAGATACGTAAATCGATGTTATGGCACGTTCCGTTATGGTTTTTACCTGTTATATAATGCTATATAAATAGACATTAATAGTCTTTTGTGAGGCCAGTCGTGGCTCATGGGCATAAGTGACTGTAAACGGGGTTGTGGATTTGGTTCTCACTTGAGGAAATAAATTATTAAATATTTTCATTTCCTTGCTTTGGTAATGGCGTGGAAATCCATCACTCAACACACAATACCTCCAGAATTCAGTGGAAACTGAGGAACGAAAGTGTTTTGATATATCCACGCAATCTCTAGACCAGTGGTCCGCCGAAACCTAAATATGATCCGCGAGCGATTTTAATTTTATGACGGGACGGTGAGGCGAAGTTTCTGTTTAATTATTATAGTTAATTTTTATTATACCTACATGCATAGTGGTCCCTACTATCAAGAATGATATAAAAGTGGTCCTTGACCAAGAAAAGGTTGGGAACCCCTGCTCTAGACAAATGGACGAATAAGAAGTGATCCTATAAAGTTTCCGTTTCTTTACATTTTGAGGTACGGAACCCCAAAAATACAATTTGAAACAAGTCAAACTCTTAAGCTTCTCATGTTTATGTACCTACAAAGCAAACAATACAATATTTTCAAATCATTATAGAGACGTTTTCCCTCAGGCGTCATCAATTATGCAGCGAAAATCACCATCTGTTATATCGAGTTTGACGTCCATAGTGCCCTTTTGTTAAAAAAGACAGTAAAAGACAGGAGATACCTGGTTGGAAGAGAATAAATACTTTTTAGCGTTAAGCTCGCCTTTTAAACATTTTTTTTGTAATTATGTGCAGAAAAGTACATATAAATAAATAAATAGAACCTTTTGACTTTACAAAAAGTGCAAAAGGTGTAAAGTTTTGAAAATATGATCGCGCTGTAGGTATACGGCATATGACAGAGTAGGCAGAGGAAATATAATATTATGGCCTTCCCTTTCCAAACCTCTGTCCAAATTTCCGAGACGTAATGTGTTGAGTGGCAGAACTCAACGCCTTTTTTGTTATCGTTTTTGTATCATATCCTCGATCGGAAATCGAACCACAACCGTCGCGTTCACACAACCAGACAATTCAAACATAATATAAAGGAAGGTCTATCGTGGTGCAGGGGCGCAAGCGTAAAGCTGAATACGTAATAGGTTGTGGTTCGATTCCTAATCGGGAAACTCGACAAAATTAAATATTTCGTTGGTTTGAAATGGGTTTCCTCGCTCTGGTAACGGGGCAAAGTGCAACAGTGATTTCCGCCTCTCAAAACACAATGCTTCAAATTTCGGCGGAAACTGGAAAACGGATATATCCTAAAGGGAACACTAAGTACCGAGGTTCCTTCTGTATATCCTGTTATGTGCACGATATAGCGTGAAGCTTACAAATATTTTAAAACCACCTTATAAATAATTTAATCTAAAAAAAATAAACACAAAATTTTTATTACATAAACGTTCTATTCTTATTCATTGTTTCATTTACATTCATATGAATAAGTATATTTTTTTTATATTATATTTTTGTCATTTAATTTTTACTGTCGCAGATTATTTTGATGTCTCCCGGGAGGTTGGACGAGGGTGTAAATTTTTTACGACTCTTTAAAGGGTCCACCAACAATTCTATACACGCAGTGTAAGGGTAGTTTATGACCGCGTTTTATTCAGCCTTATCTCTTTCATTGTGAAAGCATTACCTGTTTAAATTTTTAAACAGTGTTTTATATGTTGTTTATATGTTAAGGAAAGTCGTGGCGCGGCGGTACAAGCGTGTGGCTGTAAATGCGAAAGGTTGTGGGTTCGATCCCCAATCGAGGAGATAAAATATTTACTTAAATTTATATTTCTATTTCTTCGCTCTGGTGTCGAGGCAAAGCGCGGCAGTGAGTTTTGCCACTCAACACGCAATGCCTCCAGAATTCGACAGAAAGTGGGGAACGGAGTGTCTTAATACTAGGTTCCCTCTGCCTACCCTACTGTGTGCGGGATACAGCGTGAAGCTGATTTATTTATTTATTTCCTCGTAAAGAGGTAAAGAGGTAAAGAGGTAAAACGGAGCAAAGCGTGCAATCACTTAACACGCAACGCTTCCATAATTTGGAGGAAAGTGAGGAACAGAGTTGTCTTAATGGGAACTTGGTTCCTTTTGCCTACCCTGCTATGTGCAGGACAACGTGAAGCTAAAAAGAAACAGAAATATTTAGTAATATATGTAATATATATGTATATCAATTTAGGTGACATACCTACAGTTCCAATACATTTTTTTTTGAAAACTGGAATATTCAGAATAGATAATAAGTCATAGTGAAAAATATAAATTTTATTTGATGGCTTAGTGACCAGAGCGTTTGGACGGTTTAAAAGAGGTACGGGTTCAAATCCCGCTAAATTAAAATTTATATACGTTTTCTAAGTATTATTTTTTCTTTTTCCCAACTGCTAAGGAAGGGTTATGTTTTTCGCGCGTATCTTGTATGTTTGTATTATTCTTTATTACTTCATATCTCCAGAATCGCTAAACGGATTTACATAATTGAGGTATCGTTAGATTTGTATTAGCAGCCCAAGTGCTCTTAGATAGGTGACGTTAAATAAAAACAATCATGGCGGCTGTGGGACGCCATTGGACTTAGCGAAAAAAATATTTTTCATTTCGAATACCACAATATGGGTCTCAAATTCAAGAGCTTACTACGAGGATTTCAAAAAGGTATATCATCATTATGATTACCATAATTAATTCTAACGAAAAAGTGAAAAATAAAAAAATATTGACTATACGACTGTTAATCCTAAACTATTGGGCTTGTTTATTTTCTTTTTAGTTTTATGCAGTCGGGGTTTTTGTTTTTACAAATATATTTTTTTAAGTTTGGAATAAAACTTAACAAAAAAATTTGAGGCCGGTCGTGGCGCAGCGGCACGAGGTGTGACTGCAAAACCGACCGGTTGTGCGTTCGATCCCCATTCGAGGAGATGAAATATTTACTTAAATTTATATTTCCATTTTCTTCGCTCTGGTGTCGAGGTTAAGCGCGGCGTTGAGTTCTGCCACTCAACACGCAATGCCTCCGGTATTCGGCAGAAAGTGGGGAACGGAGTGTCTTAACACTAGGTTCCCTCTGCCTACCCTGCTGTGTGCGGGATACAGCGTGAAGCTAATTTAATTTTTTATTTTTTTTTTTAAAAATAAAAAAAATTGCAAATAGTTAGTTGATTAAGATAGATGTATAATTATACTTCGGAACTGCCAATATATATACCCATATAAGGCAACCACCAAATCTGGATTCGTGGTAAACATTAAAACGTGTTATATCTCGAACACAAAATCCAATGCAACGCAAATACAAGCGCGACAGTGACTGTGACTGTGCTAACATACATTAGCCATTTTGATAATAGTCGAGTGCCTAAAATTAAACATTCTGATGTCGCTTTAGAAAATTAACTTTGTTACAGTTATATATGTATATACATTGACGAGAGGCCAGTCGTGGCGCAGGGGCACAAAGTGTGCCTGTAAATCGACTGGTTGTGGGTTCGATCCCCACTCGCGGAGATGAAATATTTATTTACATTTATATTTCCATTCCCTCACTCTGGTGTCGCGGTTAAGCGCTGCGTTGAGTTCAGCCACTCAACACGCAATGCCTCCAGAATTCGGTAGAAAGTGGGGAACGGAGTGTCTTAACATTAGGTTCCCTCTGCCTATCCTGCTGTGTGCGGGATAGAGCGTGAAGCTGAAAAAAAAATGTATATATGTGAACATGTTGTTCGTTTATAGTGATTGTTTTGTAACCGATTGTCTAAAAGAGTTTTACCTTCATATGAATTGTCGAGTGGTGGAAGTTAAAGCTGCGTTTTGTCTTGGTATCAGAACATTAAAATAATTGATTCCTCCAAGTGAATTGAACCCACAACCGTCGTGTTTACAGTCAGACGCTGATCCACTGTGCCACAATATACTTATATGATACATAGTTTCAAATTAGCCATTTTGATAATAGTCGAGTGTCTGAAATCAAACATTCTGATGTCGCTTTAGGAAATTAATTTTGTTGTAGTTATATACGTATTATTCGTTTGTAGTGATTGCTTTTAACTAATTGTCTAAAAGAGGTTTTGTTTCATGTGAATTAATTTTTTTTATATATTTTTTTGTTTTAAGTTCTTTCTCTGCCTGAATTAAACCCACAACCATCGTTTTTCTGTGTGCCGCTGCACCAGGACACCCTGAAATTTAATATTATATTTTTTTATCAATATCATAATATATTATGTTATATATGTATTGATGAACCGTAGCGTTCGGCACTCCGTTCTCTTTAACTACCCCGCTAAGGATACAGCGTGAAGTTAAGTTAAGTTATGTATTGATTAGTGTTGCCAAATTTGGTCTTAAGGAACAGCGGGATTTGTTATTTCTGGAATTAGTATCTTATTAAAAACATTATAGTAAGTAAAAAAATAATTCTCAAAGTGCGTGGAATAATTCACGAAAGTGGGACCATGTTTGTCCCGCTCGGAACATTTAAATTTTGGGCTAAAAATCGGGACTTCCCGCTGATATTGGGACATCTGGCAACGCTGGCATATTTTTAAATAATTTAAAGTTAGTTAGTTAGGTAGTTAGTTACTTTTAAAGTAAGTTATTCCACACGTAGTAAAGAAAAATACTTATTAAGAAAACGTATAAAAAAGTGAACGTAGCGCGATATGAACCCGCGCCTCTTTGGAAACCGTCCAAGCGCTCTGACTAACTAAACCATATGTTCTCATCGAGCTACGCCGAAATTCTTAACGCTTGTATTTCTACGCAGACATTTTTCCCGCCTGCTAAGGAAGGGTTATGTTTTTCGCGCGTATCTTGTATGTATATATGTAATACTCTTTATTACCTCATATCTCAAGAACCGCTGAACGAATTTACATAATTGGGGTATCGTTAGATTTATATTAGCAGTCCAAGTGTATAGGTGACGTTAAAAAACAATCATGGCGGCTGTGGCACGCCATTAGACTTAGTGAAAAAAAAAATCGTTTCGAATACCACAATATGGGTATCAAATTCAAGAGCCCAATACGAGGATTTCAAAAAGGTATATATATCATGATTATAATTACCATAATGAATCCTAACAAAAAAGCGAAAAATAAAAAAATATTTTTAAAAACAGAAACCCCGACTGCATAAAACTAAAAAGAAAATAAACAAGCCCAATAGCTTATTCGGATTAACAGTCGGAACCTCTTCAAATTATGGGGTCCCGATGAAGATTTTATTGATAGAAGAATTACTTATAGGTCCCGACTGTTAATCCTAATAAACTATTGGACTTGTTTATTTTCTTTTTAGTTTTATACAGTCGGATTTTTGTTTTTATAAATATTTTTTTTTATTATAGAAACAAAATCGAATTCACCTTATAAAAATTCACATATCTATCTATTTATAGTTTCATTAGGCCACCATTGTTTATTCCCTCTAACCATCGACCACCGAGCGGCCTATTACAATAGCGTTCGACAATTATCGAATATCGACACATCAATGGATTTTGTGCGAAATTTAATGCATTCCATAATGGCTTACATCAAAATGCGCACATATAATTGAATTTGGTTTGCATAATACCGGGTGCCGGATGTTGTCATTAATATGTAAAATCTACGGGCAAATGTAAACGGAAATTGTGAATATTATCCAAATGTATGTATGAATGTATGTGTGTATGGATGTATTTATATAAAAAATAAATAAATCAGCTTCACGCTGTATCACGCACGTAGCAGGGTAGGCAGAGGGAACCTAGTGATAAGACACTCCGTTCCCCACTTTCTGCTGAATTCTGGAGGCACTGCGAGTTGAGTGGCAGAACTCAACGCCGCGCTTAACCTCGACACCAGAGCGAAGAAATGGAAATTTAAATTTAAGTAAATATTCTCCTCGAGTGGAGATCGAACCCACAACCAGTCGGTTTTACAGTCACACCTCGTGCCGCTGCGCCACGACCGGCCTCATGATGAATGTATATGTATGAATGTATTATATGTATGTATGATACATAAATATATGAACGAAATTATCCTGTTGATTATACTGATTATTATTGCAGTGCTCTACGTAGAGCTCATTTGTGCTGAATTTTGGTGATTAATTTTCATATTTATAGCTACTGTTGCAGAGTAGTTGATTATTGTTTAGATGTATAGAATATGTGATATTGGGGGTTTCGATTCCCACTCTATGTAAGTATAAAATATTCGATTTTCTATTTTTTTTGTAACTTCACTTTGTATTCGGCATATAGCAGAGTAAATAGAGGGAACCTGGAAACCTAATCGTTCCCCGCCTTTTTGCTGAATTCTCGAGTAGCGGAACTCAACGTCGCGTTTTGCCTCCTTTCTAAAATAAGGAAAAAAAAATATTAAATAAATTATTTCCTTGAGTGGTAATCGAACCTATAACCTGTCTAACCAACGGCCTCAACTATCTGTATAAAATTTAAAATTTCAAATCTAATTTACTTTATTAAAATATATTATATTATAATCACATTTCCACTATATACGTTATTTAGGTGGCACTCTAAGCCTAATAAGTTTATCTCCAACATTTGCTAAGAAAACAGACATTTAGTTAAGCTCAAATAGTTAACACGTACAATCCAGTCACAACAACTTACTAAGCTCCCAAGAATGTGTTGAGTTTACAGCCGTAGTAATAATTGAGGCAGGATAGTGAGAGATTGTTCTAAATAAATTGAAATTTGTTTTTGAATTATTGTTTTTGAAATATGTTTTCTTGTAATTTTTTAGGTTCACGCTGTATCCCGCATATAGTAGAGGTAGGCAGAGGGAACTTGGAAATTTTATGTTAAAATATTGCCGAACTGAACACCGTGCTTTGCGTCATTACATATTTATATTCTCTCTGGTGTTAAGGCAAAGCACGGCATTGAGTTCGGCCACTCAACACGCATTGCCTCCTGAATTTGGCAGAAAGTTGGGATCGGAGTGTCTCAACTTTAGTTTCCCTCTGCCTAATCTGCTGTGTGCGGGATACAGTGTGAA
Source organism: Heliconius erato x Heliconius himera (assembly GCA_013421005.1). NCBI lineage: Eukaryota > Metazoa > Arthropoda > Insecta > Lepidoptera > Nymphalidae > Heliconius > Heliconius erato x Heliconius himera. Next base: position 4,730 of record JAATLQ010036815.1, on the reverse strand, counting down.
GCTGATTTATTTTTTTTTTAATTTCCTCAATTAGAAATCGAACTGCGCCATTAGTGGCGAATATATAATTTATTACGCTGTTTCCCTACCATAACAAAGTAGGCAAAGGGAACCAAGAAACCTAGTGAAAAACACTCTGTTTTCTACTTGCCGCCGAATTTCTGGGGGCATTGCGTGTTGTGTTTAAATATATTTATTTTCAGTTACATGAACACATTATTTAATAGTAATCGTATATTAGTAAATTATAGTGTCACAATTTTTTTTGTTTACTCATTTAATACATTTGTTTTTTTTTTTAGAATTTTGTGACGGAACAACCCATCGCTACCTAAATTTAAATCTGTCCATACAAACAAACACACAATATTTTCAGTTTCAAATAACAAACATTGAAAACTTCAACTTAAAACGAACTATCCAGCAGCGAGTCGGTGTAAACAAAGTCAACGCGACTTATGAGAGGCAGCCGCCAGGGAAATAAGACGCGATACCGTCCGCGTATTTGTTGTGACATCACCTGTGAAATAAGCGAGTGACAAATGGTCTTATTGAAGGTTTAATATATTAGTGGCGTCGTTTGTTACTCCGAGGTGTCTCCTTTTCATGTGTGCGGTGATATTTTTATTTTTCTTTCGTGTGTATGGTTTTGTTTAAATTTAGAAAAATCTTGGCTAAGAAGTGTGACTATGCGAGGATTATACGATAGTTGCCAAAGAGAACCTAATGTTAGAACGCTACATTCCACACGCACCGACCCATTTTCAAGACGTTGGGTGTTCAGTGGCAGAACTCAACGTCGTGCTTTATCACATCGCAACGTTGCCATTGTGTGGAAATAAAAATAATTAGACAACCATAATAATTTAGATCATCAGCCTCTTCATTATACTCGAAAAGGCATCAGAATAGTAGAGAGAGCTGTACTCAACCTTGTCGATGAAATGTCGCTTATGATCTCGCCTACCATCTACTTCATATACTTCACCATCGGTGTCCCGTCAAAAATCGTTTATTTGCTTTAAGCCATCTACAAAAGTTATACAACTTTTTTTCCTTCTTTCTGAGGATATAACCGTGCATGCCAATGTCTGGCAAGGTTGCCTCCTTTCACCTCTTCTCTTTTTAGTTACATTGGACGATGTTATGCGTAGCGTGTGTGAAAAGGGGAATAAGTAGTATCTTGTAAGGAACTATGCCGATGACTTAAGCCTACTTAGTCATATTTGCACTGATATACGGTCAAATCTCGAGGATCTAAAATTAAAGAAGAAGTGAAATAGGGCTCAAAATGAACACCCGGAAGACCAAGAGATGATATCTGGAGTGAAGAATTCAACACCGCTGCTAATAGGGGACAAGTTCATAAATTCATATACGTCGGTAGCGTCGTGTCAGAAACAGGAGATACAGAACGAAACATCTCTTTACGAATTGCCAAATCCCGAGCAATTTTAGCACAGCTTCGACCCATTTGGCAGTCATCTACGAGGAAGTGACTAGTGATAAAAAATGAAGAATAGTAAATATTTTAGTAATATTTTAGAGACCAGTCGTGGCGCAGGGGCACAAAATGTTACTGTAAAACGATTGGCTGTGGGTTCGATCTTCACTCAAGGAAATGAAAAGCAGAATGGCCCATAAGTCTATAGATATAAAAAAATAAATAAAACAAAACGAAATACACTCTTGCGAACGACGACTTTAATTTTCGATGACTGCGCGGCACGTCACTCATCAGAGAACATTACGTCATTGAACGAAGTAAACTGATTCAACGCTTCATTAACATAATTTTCTCTCTGAATAGGGTCAGTATTTTTTAATTCTTGCACTAATTGAATTTTGTAAGGGTGCATGAGTAAATCTTTCTTCAAAATCCGTTGTGTTGATATTCTGGCTACATTTAATGCACATGAACGCTTAGGAGTTGACTGTGTAAAAAATGAAGAATAGTAAATATTTTAATTTCTTATACACTACACAACTAGACAAGAACTGTCTAAAATCTACATATCTCCCAGGCGTTTGGATGCAAACGCGATGCATATTTTATGATTCCTTGCTCCTTTTGTACATATATTTTGGAACAATGTGCAGTAAAAGGGGACTTTTCAGCTATTTTTGTTCCCTTCCATAATGCTAAGTGATTTTTAAAAGGTTTCCTTTTTCAATATATTACATATTTTTATTGTTAGACTGTTATGAAGATTTTTTTTTCAGCTTCAAGCTGTATCCCACATTCAGCTATGTATGCAAAGGCACCTAGTGTTAGTTTAACGAAACTGAATGCTGCACTTTTAACATTGTCACTAGAGTGATTTTTTTCAATTTCATTGAGTATCGAAGCATAGGCAGAGAGAAACTAATACCAAGGTACTTCGATTTTCATCTTCCGCCCAAATTCGATGACTTAACGCCGCTCTTTTGACTGTATCATGTATCAGAGCGGGATCTTTATTATTTTTTTTTTTTTATGAAAAAGTACAAGGCAAACGAGCGTGCGGGTCACCTGATGGTAAGGGATTACCGCCGCTCACGACCCCGTGCAACACCAAAGGAGCTACAGGTGCGTTGCTTGCCTTTAAGGTGGGTTGGGCGCCGGAGCCCAGCATTACCTGATCCGAAACGCAGTGGCATAAAGCCACTACTTCGGTTTTAAATACAGGAGGTGGTAATGATCCGGTCGAGTCTGCCCATGCGTGTTGCCATTGCTGGCGACGTGACTACCACACGTACTCTAGTCGCCTCTTACGACACCACCAGTACCAGGATGATCCTATTCTAGGCTGGGATCACACGGCGAAAACTTATGTAGCGGGGATTTTAGTTTCACGGTGTATCCCGTTTATAGCAGGCAGACATTCCGTTCCCATTATGACTCTTCCATTCTCCACTTTCCCTAGAATTCTTGAGGCATTAAATTTTAAGTGGTGGAACTCAACGCCTCGCTGTGCCTCATTACTAGAGAGAGGATATACATGCCTCATTTAGCATATAAAATAACTAAGTTATAAAATATTTAGTGCAATATCTGCTTCGCCATATATTTCAATATAAAAAGAATTTAATAAGCTAGACAGCCGGAGCGATAGCAAAGTGCTTGTATACAAACTTTTAAATAGCTCACCAAAATCACATCTACCCTCAAAACTCGTTATAAATCAAGACCGCTGAATTCAATCATTGTTTGTGACAGATGGATTTTCCCAAAAATTGCTTCTTTTTTATATAACAATGAACTTTATTCTTAAAGCATTAAGTATGATAATAAAATGTGAACGTTATTGGAAAAGTTAAATTAATATAGTGTAAGTAAACTCTAGTAAAAGAGGGTAGTTGTAGGTAAAAAGACTTAAAGAACATTCAAATGGTGTCAGTCTGGGCAGTTGCATGTAGGCAACAGTGCTTATTGGGGAAATTTAGAATTATTTTCCAATGCCAATCGTGGTGCAGTGGTATAAATTGTGACCATAATCGACTGGTTGTGGGTTCGGTCCCCACTCGACAAAATGAAATATTTATTTAAATTTATATGATCATTTCTTCACTTTGATGCCGAGGCAGAGCGTGGCGTTGAGTTCTGCCACTCAACACGCAATACCTCCATAATTCGGCAGAAAATGGGGAACGGAGTATCTTATCATCAGCGTGAAGGTGGTAACAAAAAAATATTTTCAAGTAAACTTCAAATTATGAAGTGTTATTATTAAGGGATACATGACTTTATGCAATTACATAGAATTTCTTTCCGAATTACTTAGAAATATATAGGCGATATGTGTATCTATATCGTTTTTAAGAATATTAATCGTTTCTGATTTCTAATAATAGTATCGTTGAGATTTATGTCCCGTTTGAGAGGGTAAATTATTTTTTGCTCGCCCTGGTAACAAGGCAAGCCACGGAGTTGAGTTCCGCCACTCAACATGCAATGCCTAGATTATTCTGCGTAAGTGGGGAACGGAGTAACTTAACACTAGGTTGGTTCCCTCTGCCTAACCTACTTTGGCCTGCTACGGGACACAGCGTGAAGCTTAACAAATGGGTGAAAGAGATATACAGTAAAAAATATTAATTTAAAAAGCTCAGCTTGTCACAGTGCGACGACTGTGAATGTGATGGTTGCAGGTTGGGGCCATTGGGAATGAGTATAATTTAATTATTTTTTATTGACCCTTATCCTATTTTATTTCACGGAATCGACAAATATCCCACTTTATTGAAAGATTTTTATATTTTCACGCCATAATCCACGAAAAGCAACGTAGGCATAATTCACCTAATACGAAAACACACTGTTTCGCGTTAAGTAGCAGAACTCAACGCCGTGCTTTATCTTCTTACCAGAGCCGAGCGAAAACGAAAACACATACAATATTATATATTCATTCCCCCAATTAGGAATCGAACCTACAACCGTCGCGATCACCGTCATCGCGGGAGTCAAGGTTTTAAAATATTAATCTCTATATATAATAAGACAGTAAGAATATTTTGTCTGTACATTTAGTAATTTTGACTGAAATGGATAGAGGGATACTTAAAAAGACTAATAGAAAGCAAAAAGATTTTTTTTGAATTTCTTGTCTGTCTGTCTGTCTGTCTGTCTGTCGACATATTGTTGTCCGCATTTTTCTCTGAAACTACTGAACCGATTTACTTGAAAATTTCACCAATTGCTTTGTTTTAACTCAATTTAGGTTCTAAAGTTTGGTTCATCAAAATCG
>JAATLQ010036814.1:31291-43464 GCA_013421005.1 Heliconius erato x Heliconius himera | reverse complement strand
CCAAGTTCTTAACACTGTCACTAAGCTCTAAGCAAACATTATCAAAAAGGATTTGAGGGAGATTTGATTTTATTTTAAATAGCTGCTTAGAATGCCCAAACATACATACATTAGATTTACTTGGGTTAATAGATAGTCCGAACGATTTACTCCAAGAACTAATTAAGTGTAAATTGGAATTAATGTCATCTATCGCTCTGGGTATGTCATTAGCAGGTACCGTTTTATAAATTTGTAAATCGTCTGCGTAAAGATGATATGATGTCGATATATGTGGAGTGAGCGTGTTAATAAAAATGGAAAAGAGTAAGGGAGACAGCACACCCCCTTGCGGAACGCCAGCGCCTAATTGACATTGAGAAGTATGCTTCCCGTCAAGCTTAATGCTCTGAGTGCGGCCGTGAAGATATGTATTACATACGTAATTACGGACGGGCAGAAAGACAGACGTGACATAATGATTTAATTTTATTCTATTCTTAAACGAATCCTTGAAAAGGGTTGACAAGGCTTTGGTGTCATGGTTCTGGTAAAAATATAAAAGTAAATAATATTTTTTTCTGTATGGCAACATTTCGTTCTTTCTGCTTCTGTTCTTTTTAAATATAGGAATATATGCACATATATCTTCTATTGTCACAAAGTAATGTGTTGTAATAATGGGTTTGTAATTCTTTTTGTTAAATAGATAAGTATAAGATATTTCTTTAGAAATAACTTATGAGATCTAAACCAACATAACTTTGTATGTCATTGATTAACTATAACTTATTGATTAAATAAAATTACAACTGAGACTTGTATGTATATAAATTATTTTCTATAATAGTTCAATAAGGTAATATGCGAACAGAGTTTATGATATTAAAATGTCTACAAGCTGAATTTAACTCTTTTAATTATAATTATTATTAGATCACTAGTATATTTTTTATATTACATTTATTTTAAATAAAGAAAACAATGTGTATTTTTGAAATAACAGTATTTATTAACTTTATATAAATCACTCTATGAATCTCTTCTTCAACATTAATGACATAAAAAGTTACCAGATCAACTTCAGTCAATGGTTGGAGGAAGGTCACGTAAAAAGCATAAGGACCCCCTGAAGAGCATGTATGAAGAGGTTGATGACAGTGGACGAGGCGAAAGAGGTATGTAGAGACCGTAGCGTTTGGCGCTCCGTTCTCTCTGACTACCCCGCTACGGGATAAAGCGTGAAGCTAAGTTAAGTTAAATTACTTTTATCTGTTTATTAACCTCGGAGTTTAAATTTACGTTGAATTGCTTTGTTGGGAAAGATCTATTTATTTAAACTTACACACAATTTAATTCATAACCACATTCGTGTAATTTGTAATTAAAAAAGGACGTAAATAAAATGTTCTTATAATGGATTATTATTGTTAATAAAAATATTCAGTAGGTTCTTTAATAACATCTGCATTTTCATCTAACATCATAGTTCCATTACCACTAAAATGATTTTTATTGAGTTCAACTAAGGTTTTGACAAATCTATAAAAATGTACTGTGTAGTCAACATTTTTAGTATATTTTGTTTTACCATATTTTTTAAGAAATTCTTTGTATAATTCTGTAGCATTGTCTAAATTGTATAAGTCTGATTTGTTCAGTTGTTTTACTTTTTGCCTAGCTACATATTGTGCGCCTTCAGTATTGTGAACATTATAATCTGTAAATATAAGTTACAAATTGAGATTATTTTATCCTTACAACTTTTATGCGTTTATGGTCATTATATTGAGGTAATTGCAATACAAGACAATTATCTTTTTAACAGTTTAGTTATATTTAACGTTGTACAATCCTTGGGGAACGGAGTGTCTCAACACTAGGTTCCCTCTGCCTACCCTGCTGTGTGCGGGATACAGCGTGAAGCTGATTTGTACAAACCTTAATTTAAGTTAATTGAAAAAATACATAAGCATACAATACGAAATATTATAATCAATCAAAACGATATTTACTAATTATCTTTACTTACACGGTTTCACTTCAAGCGCAAATTGTTCTTCAATTTCTTGCGGATCTAAATCTGCATATTGATTTAGTATGTAAAATGTATTGATGTCAGTTGAATTTGCGTTAAGTTCGTCAACAGTATTTAAGTTTGTGATAAAGACTTTGTATCGATTTTCTTCTTCATCTTTCGTCTTATAAAATTTATTATATTTTTCTTTGTATAGTCTAAACACATCTGTTGAATTTTCTTTTGTATAAAAGATAGCTAGAGTACGATTTACGCTTATGATAACAAAGACTGAAAGATAATTTTTTAATGGCATTTTGTTTGCATTACAAAAATATTTAATGATTGTTCAGGCAATATGCTTTAAAAAACGATGTCTTAATTAAAAAGTATCTATGAAATCAATTAACGTGTATGAACATTATTTTCAGGCAAAAAATCAAAAATGAAGAAGACTCGATTTTCTGCCTACTCAATTTTCTATGTTTATTTTTATTGATAAAAATATCCATTTTATTAATATATTTTTTATAACAATAAAAAAATTAAATTAAATTAAATTAAATTAGCTTCACGCTGTATCCCGCACACAGCAGGGTAGGCAGAGGGAACCTAGTGTTAAGACACTCCGTTCCCCACTTTCTGCCGAATTCTGGAGGCATTGCGTGTTTAGGGGCAGAACTCAACGCCGCGCTTAACCTCGACACCAGAGCGAAGAAATGGAAATATAAATTTAAGTAAATATTTCATCTCCTCGAGTGGGAATCGAACCCAGAACCAGTCGGTTTTACAGTCACACCTCGTGCCGCTGCGCCACGACCGGCCTCTATATAATAATAAGTTGTTTATAAATAGATGTTTGTGACATTTCTATATAGTCATTTTTATATAAAGTCAGAAATTGAAGTAATTCAGTAAACTTTTAAGAGTAGTGAGTATTGTGTAAAGTTTTAAGCGAAAGATTTTCATCTACCTTGTACTTATGACTTACCAGCTTCAGTTTTAAGTTTTGAAGCGAGTTATTTTTCATTATTTAAAAATTAATTTTTAATAAAAAACAAACTGACTTCAAACAAATTAAAAAGTATAAAAAAGGTTTGTTTTTTGTTAAAAAATAAATTATTTTACGATTTTAAGTGATGAGTAGACCTGCAAAGAGTGCTTCTCGACCAAGTTCGTAGTGGTTGTACTATAACCTTTCCTTTTTTTTAAAGTCGGTTGAAAGTAAGAATATCTTCTTTTTTGAAGTTGGTTAAAAATAAATGCAACGATTGAGGAATCTCATTTCTGGCGTAAAGTTCTTGCAATGTTTTTCCTTGTAACTATTCCAGTAAAAGTAATACAACTGCTTAGGCCATCTATGGTCTTCGCTATCAGTTATACATAAATAAATTATCATTTCCGGAAGCAAACATACGACAAGGTTGCTGATAAAATTTAAAGAGTTCCCTCGATTTCTCCAGGATCCCATCATCAAATCTTGGGACCATGGGACCACTTGTGAGGTATACCGTTTTAAACAAAAAAAGAGTTATCCAAATCGGTTCAGGCGTCTTTGAATAATCGCTGAACATACATAAAAAAAGATTCCGACGAATTGATAAATTCCATTTTTTTGAAAGTCGATTAAAATTTTTTTTCTTGCCAAAAAATAATGTATTCCAAATTTCTACGTAACTCTTATAATTATACAATGTGGGTAGGGAAATGTAATGAGATAAAGCGAAACAAAACAATGATTTGATACATATTTTTTTTCATCAGCTATTTAGCCATAATTTAAAACTTTTCCGCAAACTCCCTACAATCCCGCCTACCATATTATTTTTCCACAGCCTAGTACTCGTTAAGTACCAGCGACATTATCATCACAATGTCGGCTCATAAACTCGCAAGTAAGCGTTCCTTTTGACAAATTCTCTTTTTAGAAGCTTGCTGAAAATGTAGACATTACTGAGGCTTAAATTGAAACTTTAGGGTTTTTTTAACAATTCAAAGAAAAACTCTAATTATAACTACCTTATTTTATAATTTGATATTTCTTAAGTTTTATTAATATAATAACAATAAGTAACATATTTATATACTGTGAATATACTATATAGTATCTGATTTGTGTGTCTGAACAAATTTAACAAGAATATTTGTTTCATACTTTCTAAACCGCCATATTTCAGTAGTCGCATTTTAGTTTCTGAACTTTTTCTATTGATTAATGTATATTTACTTTATATAAGAATCCTGAAAAATAATTGTGTTTGTATTTTTTTATATTTTTTGTTTAAGTAAAAGTTATTAAAATAAACCAGTATTAGATACTATATAACTGAAAAAGCTGCATGAAATAAATTGCGTAAAGTGATGACACGTCTTAGTGAGGACCCCAAATCTCTCAATTTCGTCGAGGTAGCTCGTCTCAGTAATACGAAGAGGTAAAAACAGTTTTCCTTAATACCTCATAACTCAACACTTTTCTACTCTGACCCTTACGCGAGCCCTCAATATATATATTATAACCTTATATTTCTAATATAAATGGTAATTTTTAAAGACTTATTTATCGTGACCGTAAAAAGTTTAAATGAACAAATTGACACCAAATGAAAATAGCTTCACAATTAATTATATATAATGGTATATAGAATTTTATTCATTTCATAATAACGATTATTGAGAAATAAAAATGTATTATTTACTCTATTATAACTAATAAAAAAAATGTAAGATTTTATGTGTTTGAAATATTTTTTTTTATCAAATATAATATATTGTCAATGATACTTCTGCGCAAATTCATACGTTATATTGTTTGCTGTCAATTTTACTTTTTTATAAAATAAAAATACAGATAACAAAAAATTGCTATTATTCCAAATACAAAGGAGACTGAAACTATTCCACACATTTTTAAACATTTTTTTTAAGTGTTATTCCACACTTAGGAAAGAAAAATATTTATTTAGAAAACGTATAAAAATTTGAACGCAGCGGGACTGGAACCGGCGCCTCCTGGAAACCGACCAGGCGCTCTGACCGCTAAGCCATACGTTCTCAACGAGCTGCTTCGAAATTTTTATACGCTTGTTACAACTTATTTATGTTGTTAGCATCTCTGTAGGGAGATTTTTACAAATTTCCGCTACCCAAAGATAATTACTAAGAATTATCGTTTGGCAAGAGAGAATACTATTTTTGAAATATTTTTAAACATTTTTTTAAAGTGTTATTCCACACTTAGGAAAGGAAAATACTTGGCACCAGTGAAGAAAACGGCTCAAAATGTTAATGATAATGCGGTCGTGCCACAAAAGAAAATACAGCGCGTTTTTGGTTCCAACCTTTTCGTTCTAGAATTTTTTACGTGCAGAAGAAGCAGTGGACGGCCTGAGACCCAAGTCATTATCAATGAAGAATTGAAAGCTGTTCTGGAAACGGATCCATCACAAGCCACATCCGTATTAGCTGCACGCTGCGGCGTTAGTTATATTTTTTTTTAATCCACTTGAAGTAACTTAAGAAGATTAAAAAGCTTGAAAGTTGGGTACTTCACGAATTAAGTGAAGCAAACAGGCAAACGCGCGTCGACTGCCACGTTACCTTACCTAACCGGCACAGTAATGTAGTTTTAAATCGAATCATTTCAAAACTTGAATAAGGCAAAGGAAAACTTTTCAAATTCAACTCCGATGGAACAGTCCAAATCGCCTTTAAAGATTTTATTGATTCCCGTTCGAATATTTTGTTAGCAAAAGGATCAATGAACTACCTATGAGATGGCAAAAGTGCGTACATAACAATGGTTCATACTTTCATTAAATAGATATATTATATTAAGAAATATTCGACTTTTTGTTTCTCAGATACCAAACGCCAATTTCTTAATATAATGACCTAATAGATGTGAAATAACTAAACACTTTAATATATTTACCAATAAATTATCAAAAGAATTAAATCACTATTTACTGTGTGTAATGCACACTATAAATAACTACAATAAATAATTGACAAAATGTTAAATGTAATTATATAAATATTTCAAGTGGGCAAAGCCGCGCGGGGGACGTCAGGACTAAATATAAAAACTTTCTAAATTGGCAATTACACCAGGATCGAGTTTGTCTTATATCAGTTAATTCCATAGTATAAAGTGGGATTCAAAGTTCAAGTAACTTTAGCATATGGGTCGATTAAGCTAATTTTGTATGAGCATCAGTAACAACTGCAATAATTCTGTCTTAAAGCAATCCTAAATGGGCTTAAGAGGTCAAAAATTACTATTATTACTTCCAAATTGGATAATGAAAGAAATATTTAAGAATCATTAATAAAATTAAAATACAAATATGTACGTATCATAATTAAAATAATTGTTTAACTTTACTTTGGACAAAATTTATTGAAATTTATTAAATCTCTTTCGAAATCAAGATTTTCTTTTTAAATTTGTAACTATTTAAATTTCATTTCCTTCATATGCTTAAGTAAAATTAAAATTAAATTAAATTAGCTTCACGCTGTATCCCGCACACAGCAGGGTAGGCAGAGGGAACCTAGTGTTAAGACACTCCGTTCCCCACTTTCTGCCGAATTCTGGAGGCATTGCGTGTTGAGTGGCAGAACTCAACGCCGAGCTTAACCTCGACACCAGAGCGAAGAAATGGAAATATAAATTTAAGTAAATATTTCATCTCCTCGAGTGGGGATCGAACCCACAACCAGTCGGTTTGCAGTCACACCTCCTGCCGCTGCGCCTGCGCTAAGTAAGTGCTTAAGTAATTACATAAATATATTGTGAATAAAATCAGCTTCACGCTGTATCCCGCACACAGCAGGGTAGGCAGAGGGAACCCCGTGCTAAGACACTCCGTTCCCCACTTGTCGCTGAATTCTGGAGGCATTGCGTGCTAAGTGGCGGAACGCAACGTAATATAATAATCATTTCTTCACTTTGGTGTAGACACAAAGCGCAGCATTGCATTTTATCACTCAACACGCAATGCTACCAGAATTCGACGAAAAGGTGTGTAACAAAGTGTCTTAACAGTAAGCTGCCTCTGTCTACTCTGCTATAGCGGGATTCAGCGTGAAGCTGAAGAAAAAAACAAAGGCCATGGCCAAATGGACCACATGCATACGTTTTCTAAGAAGTATTTTTCTTTTTTTAATGTGCAATAACGCTTTAATATTCTTAAAAATTTTAGTAAATAGCATTCACTATTGCCAAATGATAATTCTAAGCAATGATCTTTGGTTAGCGGAATTATGTAAAAATCTCCCTACAGATATTCTAATAATATAAATAAGTTATAACACGCGTATAAGAATTTCGACGTAGCTGAATGACAACGTATGGCTTAGCGGTTAGAACGCTTGGACGGCTTAAATGAGACGCGGGTTCAAATCTTGCTACGCTTAAATATTTATACGTTTTCTAAAAATTATGAATAAATGTCTCCCAGCCTATTGCGTGATGTATGACTGTAGTACGTTAAGTTAAGTACGGCCACATTTATCATCATAATACTCTTGTGTTGTCATCTACTAAATTAAACTCGTGGTAGCCGAGTGCTTTTGTTCACCTACGGTCGAGCTAGGGTTGGAAAATCGCTAAATCCTTTCAGTATAGTAGGTCTATCAGTTCGCTTGTGTACACTGAAGAACCACTACAAACGTATTGTGTTTTGTCATTATGACTTCTTTGTTCTTTAAACAATTTTACATAATATAGGATAATATATAGTCGAGTATGAAATATTATAATGTGCACGTATTTTTACTTATTAAATATTTTATTTAATAATACTCTTATTGTTAAAATAAATTATTTTTTATAATAAAAAACCGTACTTTGATTTTGTTAAAAAAAAATAATTAAAAAGACATTTTATAATGAAATCGGTGCCAAGTAAAACCAATAGTATTTGTTCTAGAAAACGTATAAAAATTTGAATGTCCAGGTGGCACGGGTTCGAGTCCTGCTACGTTAAAAATTTTATACAATTTCTAAAATAAGTATTTTTCTTTACTAAGAGTGTAATAATACTTTAAAAATGTTAAAAATAAAACAAACAGGCTTAGTAATTCGATATTGTAGTAAGATTGTTGTAGCATTAGCTTAACAACGACTTCAAAATTATTAAATCTTTTTTTAATTATTAACAAAATCAAAGTACGTTTTACTTTATATAAATTATTTTTTTTACTTTTCAATTCATTGTTTAAAGCTTACTTAATTAATTTATTTACGATTTTATGTGATGGGTAGACATTAAAAGGATGCTTTCCAAGGTAGTAGTTGTCTTAAGCAAAACTTCTATCTTAGTTAGGTATTATTTTTGGGCACTTACATTTTGTCATATTGACAAGAACATACTTAAAAAATATTCGGACCAGTTAGGACCTCTTCCCTTTTTTAAGTCAGTTAAAACTGAGAAAATCCTTTTTCTTGAAGTTTAGTAGTAAAATAAATGCAATAATGAGGAATCTCACTTCTGACACCATTTTTAACAATATTTTTCCTTGTAACTATTACAGTATATTTATATTTTTTGCCAAAAGAAAATACCACTAGTTTAATTTTAACCGGCTCCCATAATAAAAACTTAACCAAACTTTTACTAAACTATCCTAGAATCGAATAAGAAGGTATATCCTTTCAAATAAGAATTAGAATCGGTTGGCTTGATATTAAGTTATTCGTACCTAATGCAAATTTAACACTTATGTGATTTTCTCACAGACACCAGCTTCAATTGGATCCCATAAAATTCTGAGGTAGCAAAACGAAATAAAAATACAGTCGAATTAATAACCTCCTTTTCTCACATTGAATATGGTACATTTGATAATATGAAATGTACCATTTTGAATTGAATTGAATTGTTTTTTTTTTTTGTATAGTTTCGGTTTTGGCTGTTTTCAGATTCATCTGTTATTTTATATTTAGGTATAAATTAGAACTTTAATACTGTTGTATTTTGAGTAATCAGAGCACACAAATTAGCAGTTTAAATCCAGAATCTATATTTTTGAAATTGTGTTGGGCCCTATCTCAATAAGTTGCACAATCAATAAACACAAAATCACATTGAAATCGTCTCAGTTGATAATTACGAATATAAGTAGGTATTTAACATTTAATATAAATATCTTCATTACAGACGTTTCAGAGATCCTAAGCATTTTAAGTCTAAAAAATTCTGAATCGACTATCGATCTTTGTTGTTCTACAGAATAAAAACCAGTACACGAAATCGAAATAACTAAAATAAGAAGCGTATATACATTACCGTATAGACGGCATGTTAATTAGAAGCTGTAATCAATTATGTTTCAATTAAGAGATCATCGCCGCAATGTTAAATTAGATGGGTAATTGGCTATGTTCCAATTAAGGAAACCATCATGTATGAATTTCCTTAAAAAAAACACAAGTGAAGAGTTTGTGGTCTATATATGTAAGGGAAGATAATAAGATGCTAAATTCGTGGTACTCTGTTACTCTTCCAAGTTAATTAAAGAGATATCTAAGGAGAAGGACAAAATCAACGATAACTTGTGTATATGGTAAGCTATTGTTAATTTTATTTAAGTTGTTAAGTAAATTTAGTTCTAAAGATATGTGAAAATAAAAAGCAACGTTTTATTATATCCCTATGTGATATACTTAATGTATAATATGTATCAGTTAAAATATGTAAAATAAGATTATTTAGAGATTGAGAAAAACATATTATTATTTCATGTATATTATTAGCACGCATAAACATACAGCAAGATGAATGTGTGTAAACACAATTTAAGCATCGTTTTTTGCCGTAAACACCAACGAAACAATGAAATGAAATAAATGTTAGGTTGCGATGCGAAGATGAGGCAAATGATGGAGCGACTGTCATTTACGTACATACATAATACGAGTATAAGATCGGGCCAAAAGTATTTTCATATTGTTCATACAAAGCATACAAATATTTCTTTTTTTATTTATAATATGTATGTGTCCTTTTGATCGATGACTTGTTGCCATCTTATGGGTAATGCCATGATCCCATTCCTGTAGAAATTTTGAAATTTTTGATAAAAAAAATGTGACAGGTAGTGTTCACAGTGTTCTTTTGAGGTTAGCTTTATGATTCCTAAGAAATTCTGCAACGACCGAAACAGGTGGAAATCTGATGGAGGAAGGTTAGGGCTATACGGAAGATGCATCAACACAAGCTCTCTTAATCCCAGCCAAGCTCTCTCAACTTTTGTTGCATGGCTATAGATGAGTGCGGTCTGGCGTTGTCATGGTAGAACACCACGCCCTTCCTATTCACCAGCTCCGGCTGGTTTTTCTCAATACCCTTTTTTAACCTCATCAGTTGTTGACAGTAAATGTCAGAATCGATTGTGGACGATTTTTTTCCAATCC
The DNA here is from genome assembly GCA_013421005.1 of Heliconius erato x Heliconius himera. Lineage (NCBI taxonomy): Eukaryota > Metazoa > Arthropoda > Insecta > Lepidoptera > Nymphalidae > Heliconius > Heliconius erato x Heliconius himera. The sequence continues at coordinate 33,049 of JAATLQ010036814.1, read as the reverse complement.
TACCATACATATAGCATCACTTTGTACCGAATCAGGCCGGGCTTTGCCACGATTTGTGGGGCTTGTCCATACATTTCAGATTTCGTATTTTCTCTCTTAAATTCTTAATACTGATTTCGCCATCAGCTTCATTAAAATTCAGCTTTTCACTTTTACTTGAGGCGTCATCACATTTATACATCTCTTTGTAAAATTCCATTTTTTTCATTTTGTATATGGTGGGATTGGAAAGGAATCCTCCACAATCTCTCTTGCTGATAACGTAAAAAAGTAACACGTTATAACGATTGAATATTATCAACACAGCAAACATAAATGTTTTAAAAAACTTATAAATGTTTACGCCATAATTCACTAGGGCTATAAAACCGTAGACACGTCTCGGAATGATTTTCTTTTCGTCTTTGGGGATCAGCTTTGTAAATATATTTACAGAACGGGAATTTTGGTCCCAGTCTCAACCCATAAAACAAGAAGAAAATACTACGTTTGACTTTATGATACGAATTATTTCTATAAAACTGAGTCTCTAACATGAAATAATTTGTAATAAAATTGTTAAAGCCGGAAATAATGAAAAATTAATTATATTCATTATATTTCCGGCTTCATAATATACATTATGTGAAAGAATATATTAGTATCTAAAATTAATTCGGGAAAATCTTATATAATTCAATTAAATATGATCTAGTTTACATGTTTAAATAGGTATGTATATGTATATATAGAGGCCAGTGGCGTAGAGACTGTAAACGCGACAGGTTATGCCAGTGGCGTAGAGACTGTAAACGCGACAGGTTATGGGTTTGATTTCCACACGAGGAAATGAAATATTCAACATTTTCAATTCTTCGCTCTTGTAATAAGGCAAAGCGCGGCGTTAAGTCCCACCGCTCAACCCATAATATCTCCAAAATTCCGCGACCACACAACCTTGGTACGTGCAGGATATAGCGTCAAGCCAAAAAAAAAGTAAGTACATATAAATGTGTATCTCAAATAAAAATTAGTAAAGTTTAACAATAAAACAATATTTTTTTCTTATATAGCAGCAATTGTTCATGTTTAACTTAATCATATTAGTTGTATAACACTTGTGAACTACCGCACAAATATTATTATCTATAGTAACAATTTATATTAATTAACATATTTTCGAGAAGAGGAAGAGATTTAGACGACCGTAAATCAGTCTCTAGGTCTAGAGTCTCTAACACCGCAATGGATGCTTTGGCATTTGTCTCAGACGTCAACCAACCGTGACAAGTATTTACAACTTTGATTACATCACAATGTACAATGTACAATACAATCTGTCCAGATTGACTGTCAATCAGTGTATTCGGTTCCGTTCAATTTTTCGATAATGTCCGAAAGGCCGGCGATTTCAGCTGAATTCCCATGGGGACTTTATAGCAATTAGTACATTTTTATCTCTTGGATATATTTGATTTTATTCGTCGAATCTGATGATGTTCGGAAAATAATTATAATTATTATTGAATGGGAGGCCGGGCGTGGCGCAGCGGCACGAGGTGTGACTGCAAAACCGACTGGTTGTGGGTTCGATTCCCACTCGAGGAGATGAAATATTTACTTAAATTTATATTTCCATTTCTTCGCTCTGGTGTCGAGGTTAAGCGCGGCGTTGAGTTCTGCCACTCAACACGCAATGCCTCCAGAATGCGGCAGAAAGTGGGGAACGGAGTGTCTTAACACTAGGTTCCCTCTGCCTACCCTGCTGTGTGCGGGATA
>JAATLQ010036814.1:0-31191 GCA_013421005.1 Heliconius erato x Heliconius himera | reverse complement strand
GAATTATTAAATGGTTTTTATTTATAAGTGATCTGCACTTCTAAGCTAATTTAGTATATACTACGCAGGGATCTGCGTTACGATATAATGAATGTATTCTCTTTTTATCTATAGAAGGTGGCGTGCAAAATTTATATGAAATGATCAAAACTTTCAGTCGCATAGAAACAATTTTGCAAATTGCATGTAATTTGCAGAGCTACCTAAAGAGGAATCTACTAACGGCCGGACGGTATTCGACCACATTACTACAATCCCCAAAAAGTTCTCCATCTAATGACTTTTATAAATTATTGTTTTAGACCTAAACTAAACATACCATTTTATTACAATTTCAAATATTATGTATAATAAACTATTAAGGCAAAAGTGTTATAATGGTTTTGTAAATTGTTTACATACATATTTATGGAACTGTGCACTGACATTTGACGCAATCGATAATAATAATTTCATGTTATAATAATAAGATTTTTTCATTATGACCTTCGAAATTGTACAAAAGGAAATTACTGTATAAAATACTTACTTAGTTGCTCCCTAATACATTTTAGTAAATACATATATTTCCTAACATGAATACCTACATGAGGCTACCATGGCGTAAAATGACAACTTCTAACCGTTAGCGCGGTAGTTCGGTTTCCACTATGAGGGATAAAAATATTTTATTAGAACTCAGGGTAACAGTCTCTTGACACAGGTTCCAACCGTGAACCTGAAAAATAATGTGTTACCTACTATAAAATATTTTTAAGTAACTTTTACGGAGTTGTCAATCATATTTTATATTTACTAATTAAACCGTAAATTCCTTCTGAAAGCAGTTAAATGAATTCTATTGAAGTACGCCTAACATGTACAGAATTTTGAAACGTTCAAATAGATTTTATAACGCTCTGAGTACTATGAGAATTTACACCTGAACTTTGATTGTGTTTTGTGTTGTGAGGGTCTTAATTGAGATGCTATACACTTAATATAATATATTTGGTATATGAAACTCTTTATATAATTTGTTTTGTATTAACTTCAATATATGTTATCTTGTTTAAAGAAATAGATGAAATTTTACTAAATAATATATCATGAAATTAATCCAATGTTAATACCTAATAAGTGGGTGTTCATCGTAAGAGGCTTACGCTATATCCTACATAGCAGGGTATGCAGATGGAACCTTATGTTAAGGCACTCCGTCCCCATTAAGATACTTCCGTATCCCACTTTTCGCCAAATTCTCGAAGTATTACGTATTGAGTGACCTTGTATCCCTGGCCCATGTCTGGCCACAATTAAGCCTCATTAAGTCATACATTATTATTAATAACAAATCTTATCTTCAGAGCCTCTATAAAAAAATTAAATATAACATTTTTGAGGTCAATTATTCACAAATTTATAAAGTTGTATTTTTATGTAATGTTGTATACAAATAATTTAAAAAATCTTTATTGAACAAATTATTTGCGGTTCCTATTCTATAAACTTTGAACTGGAAAGCTTTATTATTTCAAACTTTAGGACGGAACTAACGACTACCTCTTTCCATGTGCATGTTTTTAGGCAACGAGTAAGTAATTAAAGAAACTAATTAAAACGAGGACTCTACTTGGAAGTCTATTATGTAAATGAAACTTAAATTTGTTTCAGCGTGAAACAATTACCTAAAGATGGTACCTAATGTTTTGAAATATATATATTTTTAGGTTTAATTGAAATTTCTAGTTTCTAATAGGTAAAAGCTTTTATTTGACTTGCTAGTGTGTGTGAAATCTTACAAGCTCAATTTGACCCAGTTCGCTGTGTACAATTGAGGTGAAATTTGTACTACAACTTCAGTTCTGATGACAATAAACAAAATGGTGGATTACAAATTTTTGCACAACCCACATAATATAGATATCAAATTAAAGGATTTCATTTGTAACATACTTGAGACCAGTGGTAGCGTAGAGGCACAAAGTGTGACTGTAAGACCGAGTGGTTGTGGGTTCGATCCCCACTCCAGGAGAGAAATATTTATTTAAATTTATATTTCCATTTCTTCGCTCTGGTGTCGAGGCAAAACGCGGCGTTGAGTTCTGCCACTCAACACGCAATGCCTACAGAATTCCGCAGAAAGTGGAGAACGGAGTGTTTACACTGGGTTTCCTCTGCCTACTCTACATATACATATAGATACAGCGTAAAGCTGATTTCATTTAATTTTTGATTTATTTGTAACATACTATGTAAAAAAGAACACCTAAAACACTTGTTTTTAAAACTTTAGATTGCATTTTCGTAATTCCCATAAGAATATTCATTTAAAGGTCTGAAAAAAAATACAACTTATCGATATTTACAATAAAATCGTAGCGCGTAAAATAATCGTAGAATTCGACGGAAAGTGGGTAATGGAAGTATCTTAATAGGAACAGAATGTCTTAACACTTGGTTCCCAGGTTCTCTTAGTCTACCCTGCTATATTGATTGAAAAAAAAAAAAAAGTAAAAAAGTGTATAAAAAAATGGAAGCAATTTCAGAAATTATTATTATTAGCCCCTATTAACTAATAGGCAATAGATGTATTCGTACTTCTGCATTCTCGGTTATTCTCAGGTCTGAGGCATTAACTTTAACTGGAGGTAAATTATTTGACGTTCAAAAAATGAAACATGTAACTTCTTACTTTCAATAACATCATTTGGCTTTTACTTTAACTGTATTTACACGAAAGAAAAACAAAAGACGCGCGGAGACATTTTCACAGAAATAAAATTTTCCTGAAGGAAAAATTTTGCGATAGACGTGAAGAAAAATTCAATAGTCGATCGGATTTTTACATTATTATCTACGTTACGCTCGCCTATTCCCCAATTTATTGTTGTATTGAAAAAAAAATTATTTTATGGTATCGTATTAAAGGAGGAATACATGAAAATTGAGGAAATTATAAATATCAAGTATATATCACTAGTAGAAAAATCTATTTGTAATACTTAACTACTTAGGCAATGGATTTTCTAGTTGTTTCTCTAATTTTTAATTAAATATTGAGTATACGAAAGAACACAAGCATAGCACATTTTACTAACATTATTATTAACCATATTTGTATCCAAAATCAATCACTAATATGCAATTTACGCAAGCAACTATAAAAAATATAACGACATTACTATGCATACAGATTTTTATGAGCAAAAAATACATACATTAATTTCTTTATAATAATATTTAAAGGTATATATAGTAATATATATAAAAAAACAAAATTAAATTAAATTAGCTTCACGCTGTATCCCGCACACAGCAGGGTAGGCAGAGGGAACCTAGTGTTAAGACACTCGTAATATATATAAAGTCAATATATTTTCTAAGTAACAATATTTTCTTGCTCAAATCTATAAAAACTTATTCGAGCACGTAAGCCTCGTTTCTTTTAAGCAATGAAAACAGGCAACATACGAAACGTCGACTCTCATTTCTTTTTGGACGGATTTAAAATGTATGCAACGGAACATTGGAGCTTTCGTACCTTTTAAAGAACATTCTGAGAATTTATTCCAAAATGTAGCTGCTACTAAAACTATATATACGTATTTATTTGATATGTAAATGCATAATGCATATAGTTAATAATACGTACGAGGCTAGTCGTGGCGGAGGGGCCCAAAGTGTGACTGTAAACGCGACTGGTTATGGATTCTATCCCCACTCGAGGAAATTAAATACTTATTTAAATTTATATTTCCATTCATGTGTTGAGGCAAAACGCGGCGTTGAGGTCCGCTACTCAACTCGCAATGTCTTCGGCGGAAAGAAGAATTCGGTGGAAAGTGAGGAGTGGAGTGTCTTAACATTAGGTTCCCTTTGTCTACACTGTTGTGTGCGGGATACAACGTGTAGCTAATTTGTAAATGTAAATGTGTATTCTACATTTGGTATATTATTACTAGTAGATAGAAATTGTTTGTGAAAAAAATATGAATACACAAAAGCACTAAATTATAAGAATGAAAAATAATTAATAGTAATTAATGACTTTTTTAAGGAATTACTTAGTTATTTTGATAAGATTAATATGAAATCATTAGTCAGTCAGTAACACACTGAAATTACTGGAAATATTATGGAATATATGCCTATATTTCCTGTTAACATATAAGAATTTCCCCAAAACGTATTTCGTTAATAAAATAAATGTCAGCAATTTGCGCGAGCGTTTATTACCAAAAGAAAAGTTCTGACGATGTTTGTAATTGCTGTAATTTAGCAGAGGAATGTGAACGTATAAAGTGTATGTACGCTTATCAGAACTTATTTAAAAAAAATATTAAATTTATATAGATTACAATATTTGTTCATAATATACTCATTTTCAATTGAAATCCGTTATTTTTCTTTTTATTTTTCGTTAACTTCTAAATACACCGAACAAAAAGTTATATATTTTTTTAAAGTAACTACCCATATCTATGAATGATAAGAAACCACAATCCACACTTTATTACTTTATTATTCATAGCTTTGTTAAAAATATAATTCCAATTGTTACACATATGCGATATAAGCTATAAAATTTTATATGCTCAATATTTTTTCACTGTTTTTGCTGCAACATCGCGCAAATCGACTTTTAATACTTCGCCGACACGTTCTTATCGGGCTCGAAATTTTATAATATTACCTTTACAAAATCTATTTTCTCAGAAAGCGTTAAGGCAGGGTTCATACCTACGAAAAGTCACGCATGGCAAAGGATACATATGTTAAACAGTAAAAATAAACCGGAGAAGCGCGAGTCAGGCTCGCCCACCGAGGTTTCCGTACAAAAAATGGAGGTCTCGAGCTTTTTGCAAAACCAAATTTTTCCCCCCTTTAAGGCTATTATTTTTCTTATTTTTTTTTATTCTTTACGTAGTAGTATATTGCGTAGTAGTATATAGTAATACGTTTTTTTTAGTCAATTATGGGACCGTAGATACCAAGTTATATGGTTAGAATTTCGACGCAATTATCTCCAAGCGTTTCTGAGATAAAGGCGCTAACAGACAGACAGACGGAGGGACAACAAAGTGATCTTATAAGAGTTTCTTTTTTCCTTAAAAGATACAGAAAAGAAGGAGGTTATCAATTCGACTGTATACCAAATTGATAACCTCCTCCTTTTCCAGACTTGGGTTAAATATTAGTTCACGTAAAAGACTTAGATTAGAAACTATTCAATTTCAACATAATCATGGGGATTTCTTCTTCAAATGCGAGTTTTCTCAAAAGCTCAAGTTAGTTTTGAATTTTGTTTGTATACAAGCAATTGTGCCATTTTGACGCTTTGTTGTTTAACTAAACTACAGCATACTGTTTTGTCGTCGCAATAGATTGAGAATTCGATTTCCTGGAAAAGGAAGCCTTTTAGTGGAAAGGAATTATACATATGAAAAGTAAATATAAGATAAGATATAACATTTTTAGTTATATTATATTTTAACTATTTACTCTGTGTAAGTCTATAATAAGAATTCTAGACTTTCGTATAATACACGATGACACATAAGAAGTATAAGAACGAATAACAATAATGGTATTATAGCAATAATGGTAAGTATCTAAACTTATGAGATAAAAAATAAAATATATTTTTTTAGTTTAACTACACTTTCAAGGTACAGCAGCCAGCCGATAGCAGGGTAGGCAGAAGGATCTCGTTCCTCACTTCCAATCCAAATTTCAAGACAATGCGTCCTCAACTATTTACAAGAGACTTATTCAAGAGACAAGATTACTTTCACTTTCAATCTCACGATAGAATAATTTCAGGAAAGATTTAGATAACTACAGTGATGTAAAGACAAATTTGATATGCGATCGGATTTTTCATTACACGCTACGTGAAATCCATTTTCGATTTATTGGCAGATTTTTCGTTGTAATATTTATTTAATATAATCAACCTGTGTAATAGAATTCTGTTCTAAATATATTGTTAGTATAGGGATTTTTTTTTTATGTGTAAATTAAAGAAAAAAATAAATTAAATCAGCTTCACGCTGTATCCTGCACACAGCAGGTTAGGCAGAGGAAACCTAGTTAAGGCACTACGGTTACCACTTTCCGCCAAGTTCCTGATATTACTTTTTCCTGAGGCATTGCGTTAAGTGGTGGAACTCAACGCCGCGTTTTGCCTCGAAACCAGAGTGAAGAAATGAAAATATAAATGTAAATAAATATTTCATTTCCTCGAGTTGGGATCGAACCCACAGCCAGTCGATTTTACAATTACACTTTGTACCACTGCTCCACGTTTTTATGTCCATTTGCTCCATGTTTTTATGTGTAAATATATATATTTTTTTAAAATATATTAAATTCAATAAAATGTGTTAATAAACATATATATCAAGCCGTTTTCAAAATATTTTTTGATTAATTTAAGCCAATTTTCGCTTTGTTTTAATTAAGTTGCACTCGAAATATTCCAATAATTAGGTATTGAACCATAAAACGTTTAAAGTCCAATTTTGAATCGATTCATTTGAAACGAGTGATGTGTTAAGTTCACTGATGTGCTTTCGTATGCAATTGTAAAAATCTACATAGTATCGATATATTTGAATCCTAACCTAAAACAATAAAAGCTTCCGGCCACCCAACCAATCGTCTTAGTCTTAGAAAATTTAAAAAATTTAATATTAGTGTTATGGTAGATTTATTCACTTATTTATATTTTTTTTAAACTGCTATTTTATCTTCAACATATATTGTGGTAAATAAACTATCCTCAGTAAGTGTACAATAATAATGTAAGTAATCTTGACTTGCATCTTAGATGGATGCTGCACTTTGTAATCAAACCGATTTTAATAAAAAGGCTTTTGTAGAACGAGGAAGTCTGTAAAATGATATGCAAATAAGATAGCGTCAACCAATAATATCAACTTTTCAATGTGAAAATACTTTTTTAACATTTTTTTTATTTAAAGTGTTAATCCACACTTAGGATGGAAAAATACTTTTATACGTTTTCTAAATAAGTATTTTTCTTTCCTAAGTGTTGATTAAAACTTTAAATAAAAAAAAGTTAAAAATATTATGATATTTTATATCTCTTGCCAGACGATAATTCTTAGTAATTATCTTTGGGCAGCGGAAATTTGTAAAAATCTCCTTACAGAGATGGTAACAATATAAATAAGTTATAACAAGCGTATGAAAATTTCGACGTAGCTTGATGAGAAAGTATGGTCGGTTTCCAGGAGGCGCAGGTTCGAGTCCCGCCATGTTCAAATTTTTATACGTTTTCTAAATAAGTATGAAAATACTTATCAAAAAGCCATTCATCGTATGTATAAATCTAGATAATAACCGCCGGTACAGAGATTTTATTTAAGTGATTGTGTAAAGTCACTCGTTTTATATTAAATTGATAGAGCACATGTAAAGATTCTGACAGTTCATTTGACGATCGATATCTGCTACCTCATGTTCTGTCTGGTATTAGCTACCAGGGATACATGCATAAAAAGGAGTCGAAATAATATTGACGAAAGAATGAGAATAATAATGAAGACACGTATTACGTGTTTCAAAGAGCTGATTGCTACAGGGTTGTTCGATATTTATTTATATTTTTTATTCTTAAAATGAAGATTATTGTTTTGTCTTTGTACTGCATTAGTCGAGATCCAATTAAATAAATGCTATAGTATTATTTTATTATACATACTAGTAGGTATATTATAGGAAAAACAATTTGCTTTAATAAGATTACTCTACTACGACTAACGCCCAGTATTAATAACCTATCTCCAATCTCTAGATTGGATAGATATATGAAACAATCTAAGATTGGTTGGAGATAGGTTATTAATACTGGGCGTAAGACTACTCTGAGGCCAGTGGTGGCGCAGTGGCACGAGGTGTGACTGTAAAACCGACTGGTTGTGAGTTCGATCCCCACTCGAGGAGATGAAATATTTACTTAAATTTATATTTCCATTTCTTCGCTCTGGTGTCGAGGTTAAGCGCGGCGTTGAGTTTTGCCCGCAACTCAACACGCAATGCCTCCAGAAATCGGCAGAAAGTGGGGAACGGAGTGTCTTAACACTAGGTTCCCTCTGCCTACCCTGCTGTGTGCGGGATACAGCGTCAAGCTAATAAAAAAAAATAAAAAAAGATTACTCTATACTGGAATTCAAATTTACAAAACATTTTGCTTTCCCTTTTCCCGTACACTTAGATTTTTTCCCGGATATTATCTTCGAAACTAGTCGCTCGTGTCTACGGCGCGGCCCGTTTCAGCCAATTGGCATCATCTACGCAGGCCTCGTCTTATATATGCTGCGTATTTTGGTAACAATGTTGTTTTTGTGTTCCTTTATGTACTAATAATGTTAACATAGTGCATTTACTATTATTATAATATTATAATACATAGCTAGACATATAACTAAGAAGTTAGATTGCTAAGATTAAATACATATCATCCTATTATTTGTGTTTTAAAAAATAATAATTTCTGATGATTTAGTCTCAGATTTTTGTAAGTGTTTCTTGCAGATCTTGAAAATATGAAAAATTGTATTATATAGTCGGTTTAGAGTGTTAACCTGCTAACAGACTATTAAGCATTTTATTAGGAGAAATAAAAAACATTTCTAAATATCTATGAGTATATATTATGTATCAATCAAATCAAATCAGCCTATTTCAGTCCACTGCTGAACGTAGGCCTCCCCCAGGGTGCGCCAGAGCTCCCGATCCTCCGCCTTCCGCATCCAGTCGAAGCCAGCAGCATTATGTATAATCAGAAGCAATTTATAATAGAGAAAATTGATTTGTATTCTCTATTATTTGAAATAAAATAAAGGTCAATTTTGTACGAGAATTTAAAGACAAAATCAGATTTAGCTGGTTTACTCTCTAAACTGACGATATTGCATTTATATTGATCGCGTACCATATAAATAACAATTTTGAAATATTTATATATACACTTATATTTTTACAGCTTCACGCTATATCCCGCACACAGAAGAGTAGGCAGAGGGAACCTAACAAAAGTTTAACACTAGGTTCTCTCAGCCTACTCTACTGTGTGTTCCCCACTTTCTATATATTATCGTATATTTGTCGTATTATTTTATGATAAAAACTCTCCCGGAGACCTTTTCAGAAATTTTCTTTCAGTATTTCTATGGTAACGTAGGTAATAACATACTTAAATTATTAGTAATAACATGAATTAGCGATTTCTTCCAGACAACCTTGAGGAGATATAAAATTATAAATATATATTGGGTGGTGCAAATAAACTTTTATACAAAAATTACATTTTATCCTGATACATAAACTCAAATACTTATATATACATTTTTAATTTTTCCCCACAAACCTGAATGCGCAAGTAGTAAAAAGGAAAAAAACAAGGCCAATGTTAGGGTTAACAATCGGGACTCATTTTGATTTGACAGAGCTCCTTGGGAGGATTAAATTTGAAAAAATAGGCGCTCTTTTCTTGCAGTTGAATATTTTTACAATTTTTTAAAATGTATATTTAACTAAATAAATTTGATTGTGTAACAGGGGAAGGATTTCCGCTCGTATACTTCCTTATCAAATATTGACCGTAGTATATAAATTACAATGAAAGAAAAGAAATTATTTTGCTTTTAGAATTATACATATTTCACTCTGCAGCTAAATTAATAAAAATTTACTTGTCATAATATACATTCAATATTTAAAAAATAACGCGATGATTGCCACGTTACGTACCTCCAATCAACATGCAAGGTTTCGAATTCGAAAAGAAGAGAACAGAGCGTTTTGGCACTAGGTCTTCTCTGCTGCAATAATACACGGAAAATAAAACAATAAAATATAATTTTATTTATACATCTATTGGCTATAATAGCCATTAAGGTCACTGACAAAGCACAACAGAAAATAATATACTTTATAACATTCTCAAGTAAACGCATAATCCCAAAGCTGTAACATCTTTTCGTATGTGGAATTTTCCTCGTCGACCGCAAACTTATCGAGATCTTTCCTTTTGTCCCGGTTCAATGTGGAATATGAGAAGATTTTGCGTATAGCCGCATTCTTTACTTTTAAACAAATGTGTTATGGATGTTTTATGCAAGATTAGGTGAGGCAATGTTTATGTTATGAACAATTCGTTCAGGGAAGTTTACATTAAAACAATATTTTTTACCTTCATGCTGTATCCCAAGCATAGCAGGATAGGCAGAGGGAACCTGGGAGCCTAGTGTTAAGACAAACCGTTCCCATGGACTTATTGGGTGGCGGAACTCAACGCTGCGCTTTAGCTCGATATCAGGGCGAGGAAATAAAAATATTCAATATTTCATTCCTTTGAGTGGGAACTGAACCAATAATCTATCGCGTTTACAATCTCAAACGGACCGCTAGTAGATATAGAAAATAAATTACATGAATTTACCTTTAATGTCTGTTTGCTTTTTAAATAACAATCGTTCACAAATTTAATACATTAACAAAATATACAAACAGGGCACGGTGGCTTATCAATTTACCATAGCGTAATAACCAAATAAAGCGAAGAGACCAAAACTTGTCAAAATAATCAAATGGAACACAATAAATCGATATGATAGTAGCTTTTGCAAAAAAAGGCATCTTAAACATAGGCAATTGCGGAAAATAAACCCTTGCATCTCGTACAAACAAGGGTTTATTTTCCAGTCGGCTTGAATGAAGTTGAAACGAAGTCTATTTTGTTAAAAGTTATAATCTAATTAAATATTCATAAACTTATTAAATATTCAAGAATATGAAGAACTTTAGAAAGTTAAAATTGAGATAAGACTATCAAAGTTACACGCAAGCACAAGTACCTACTCTTGCAAGATAATTTGGAAACACGCCAAGATGTAAGCACTTATGCCATTACTTTTAAAAAAGTGATTATAGTCTGGGGTACATTTTATACGCTTATATAAAATGTAAATGTATGTATAACTATTTAAATGGCGTTGATTAAGTAGCCGGCGCAAAGAGACTGTTTCTAACTGTGAACGAGATGATTGTGATTTCGATTCCCCACAAAATCACCCACACCCCAATTGCCCACAATTAAAAAAACACAAACATCATTAAACATTGTTACCTACCTGAGGTTCCATGAAGGTTCCACGTCTAAATAATGTCAAAAATAAAAAAAAAATATTGATAAATAACTTATCGTCAATACATAAGTTTACTTCACTTTTTTATTAAGCATTTCATAATGCCAAAGGATAACTTGCTTAGTATTCAAAATAAGTGATATAATGAGGAAAATCAGAAATCACTTTAAATTTTTGAATATTTGGTAAGTTTTGGGGCTATCGGTCCCTTTGTGCAGTGCGCCGTTAATATTACCGAGCGCTTACATTGCTTTATTTTTCTGTTGAATGGATGACTCTAGTTAACTTTTTAAGTTAAACACAATTATCATTACTGGAATTCGGGCTGTAAATTTATAATTCATCAACTGATTTTCGGATTTAATAGATTCTTCTGATAAAATAGTCGTTAAAGTCGATATAACGATATTTACAAATTCAAATAATTACTATAAGGCCAATGAAAAAAATTAATTGATAATAGTATTTTCATTCATTTGTACAATAATAAAATATTAATATATAATAGAAATAACTTATATTTCTTGAAACAGTTTTACTTCATACGTGTAATACATACACATATTCTTTTTTATTTCAACTTGAAACCATTTTTACGTCTTATCCCGTATAAACTGAGAAAGTAGATATAACCTAATATAAAGATTCTCATTCTCTATGAACATGAAAAGCAATCCAAAATGGTAGTACTAATAAAAATACAGATTGGGCCTTTGTCATTATATAAGTATAACGTAAAAGAGGATTTTGTACGAGCGAATTCTTTGTACTATTAAGAAAGAACAGTAAGCCTCAGTAATAGTAACTAGCCAGTAAGAACACAAAGAAATATAAATGTTTTGCAGGTTGAAAAAGGCTACAAGATCCATAGAAGCCTCTCTCTACTACTCATTATAACGAGTATAATGATATAGAAAATTATGAATAAACTGAGGAAATGAAATACCTAATTGCATGTAGTTCTATTCGCATTCAGATGTTACAGCTTTGTAAAAGAATATATGTATGTTTTATAAAATCATAAATGCATAATACAAAATGACTTATTTATATAAAAAAACGCATTTTGAAACCGTTCAAGCCCTCTGGCAATACGTTCTTATTAAGCTACGTCGAAATTCTTATACGCTTGTTACAATTTATTTATGTTGTTAGCATGATAAGATTTTTAATAAGTTTTGTAAATAAGTATTTTTTTCCTAAATATGATCCCATATTCGCTTTAATAATGCCAAAAAATATATATAAAACTAATTTTACTTGGGGCTTCACCAGCTTGGTCTGTTGAATTGGAAGACGCATTCTAAGTGTTTAAGATAATTATGACCATAAGTTTCAATGTAACTCACTGTGGGTTACACCAAAAAAAAATACCTGGTATTATATAGCCTATATAGGCTTCCTTAATAAATGTAATGTCTTAAAAAAATTAAGACAAAACAAGATGTAGTCCTTATAATAAACTCGTTCAACTGAATAAATTTTTCATCTTTATAAAATTATTACAGAAGTATAGAGCCAAAATATATATTATTAAATATAATTATGTACGAACAATTTCATAGTGTCGCAGCAGTAATATAGTGAGAAATATATGTGTCGCAATAAATAAGATTTTATCACATAATAGCTATCAAAATTATATTGTCAGAGCGCGGCGGCGTCAACGACTCCCGGTCGGTCGTAGTGTCGTATAATTGGATTGTATGTGTAAAAACATTTTGATTGCCGATAAAAAGGCACTTAGGGTGAAGTGATAGCCTTCTGTATTTATTATTCTGTACTTATATATAAAAAAGGATCACTTTGTTGTCCGTCTGTCTGTCAATCAAAACTGTTTGTCTCAAGATCACGTGAAGATGTCGTGTTGAAATATCAAATATTCAAAATTTTGTTACCAAATTGCAACAAAATCGAATCCATCTAATAAATAAAAAAGTTTGAAAGTTTTGACCAATATGTACATGTTTATATAGTAGAATATGTATTACGTAAGCTATTACTGTAGGAGCAATGAAACAAGGATTTGCGAAGTAGCCTCCAGGCGTTTAACTTTATCGTTAGCTTATAATGGATTTACTGACTGCATCACTGCCAGCCTTCCGACAAGATGTCTATTGGTTGGGTCGCTTTATCAGACACCGGATGCAACCGCTACTCCGCAAATTAGTTAAAGTGCTCAATTCACATCGACATATTATTGTAATAGCTTTCTATATTGTACAAAGTTCATAAAGCTTGAAAGCTTACTAAATACTCCAAAAAATACATTTATATGAAACTTCTCATTTATGAATTTTACTTTATTGTCAAAGTTTTAAAACTGGAGGACCCCTTTGAAGAGATCGCACCGCGCATGACGGTGCCGTAGCGCCTAGCGGGAAAACCAAGGACACTCGACGAGCGAACTCAGAGCGGGAAGCACGACTCGCTCCTCGCCATTCTATGGTGGAATACGGACGCTTCCGGTAACTCGTAAACAACGCGATCGTCAACAACATAATATATTTATTGCAAATTTTTGACTGAAAATACTTATTCTGATCGTGTTTCTTTAACTGAACTATTTTCTATATTACAATGTTTCTTATAGTAAGTGCTATTTAAAATTATGAACAGAAAATAGGTTTTGTGATTGTTTTATTTATGTTAATATGTCATTAGACTAGACAGATGTGCTAGTGAGGTGCAACGATAGATAATATTTCTATAAAGGGTACAGTGATCAATACCGTGACAATGAAAGTTTTAATAATGGTAGCGCTATGCGGTAAGTACTTTATGGTAATAGAGTAAAAAAGGGCAGCTTCACGCTGTATCCCGCACATAGCAGGGTAGGCAGAAGGAACCTAATGTTAACACTCCATTGCCCACTTTCCACAAAATTTTTCGAGGCATTGCGTATAAAGTGGCGGAACTCAACGCCGAGCTTTTGAGCTAGGAAATGAAAATATTAATAAATAGTAATTAATTTCCCCGAGTGGGGATCGAGCCCACAACTATCGCGTTACAGTCACATCCTTGTGCCGCAGCGCTACGACGGCCTCAAAAAAAAAGCTTATATATTTTACGTCTGCTGTCTTCAGATATTACGTTTAATTAAGTGTAGTCTGTGCGTGTGTGTATTTAAGCAAAGTGTTATATAAGAAGTATTATATATGTATTATATATTTATTCTATACCAGCGGCACCCGTGCCGCATCGAATGTTTATTTAAGTGTACTTAAGAAAAAACCGGCCAAGCGCGGGTCGGAGTCGCCCACCCAGAGTTCTGTACCAATTTCAGGAGTGTGATTAGGAAATACCTTATAGGTTTCGATGATACGGCGAATAAAGTTACAAACTTAAGTAAGCGGGCATATGCTTTTATATTGTATGAAATGAACTACTATAAATTTGCAATGATTTTATCTATAAAATATTTATAAATTTACTTTTCCGATTTTCCATTATTTGTATTTTAAGATCTTACTTCGCCCTAAATTTGTAGGTCTACGGTCACTGTAGGTCTACGGAAAGTACACTAGGTTTTGATTGCCCAATGAATTTCATACAAAATGAAGCAAAAACGATACATAAATGCTAATGTCCTTTATTAGAAACTTAATTTCTATGCTCCAAGGAACTGTAAACCTGAATAACTGATATTAATTTCAGATTGATACCTTAACGCAATCTCAAGTAAAATGGTCTTGACAGACGGACAGACGGACAATAACGTGATATTTAAGGGTTTTTTTCCTTTTGGGTATGGAACCCTAAAAATGAATTAATTAGTTTTGAATGGTTATGTATTAAATAAATCACAATTTAAGTATTTTAGGAATAAATTTGATTATTGTATTTAATATATATTTTTTAGTTATTTCACATCTGTCTAGATAACCGTAAGTGCGCACAAACTGTAAGCGTAGTTTTTTAAACGACTTTTGTAAAAAAATGGAGGTAATAAAACAAAGAATCATCGGAATCGATTGCCGTGACATTGAGTTATTCATTCTAGTGTTGCGCACATATCTAATGAAAATTTAAGACTTGTGTGATTTTCTCATAGATATCACTGTCAGAAATCATTAACAGAAATAAGACCACACGGAAAGCACTAGTTTTCAAATAAAAAAACATCAAAATCAGTTCACATATTCAAAAGTTCTGAGGTTACAATCATAAAAACATACAGTCGAATTGATGACATCCTTTTCTTACAGAAGTCGGTTAAAACATTGAAAACTAAAGACTTAGCTAATTCAACAAAATAGTTGCATAAGATAACTTTTTAAAGAAGTAGCAATATTGTCAAACAACATACTTTAAATTGATATAAGTTTTTATTATATTAAAATGGCCTTCATGTTGCTCCACAATCCTCTCTATTTTTTAGTGTTAGTTCCATAATAATTGCTAAGAAAGACAGACAGACAAACACGTTATAGTTGTTTAATTGTGTTTTGCTATGGTGTAAATAATTATATGCACTTGAAAAAACACAGTTATAATTATATCAAAGACAGACATTTTAATTAATTTTTTATGTATAGAAGTATACATATGTAAACAGTTATTTAAGTTTATTTCATCCGTCCGTGCTATCCCTATTATCCCACATATAGCAGAGGATGCAAATGGAAGCTAGGGTTAAGGCACTCCTTTCGCAAGTTTTCGCCGAATTCTGGAAACATTGCGTGTTGAACGGCGGATGTCAACGCCGCGCTATGCTTCGACACCAGAGCGAAGAAAATGGACTTATAAAAAGCACAAACGGACAAACTTATCTTACCTATTATTTAAAATAGACTACATCTAAAACGATGTAGTAACGTTTGTGTAATGCTTGGACATTACTGAATGTAGAATAATAATGGCTGTTAACTTAAATTCATTTAAAATGTTTGCACTCAATTTCCTTAAACAAATAAGTCAAGAATATCTGTTAGAATTTTGTAAAAATGACTTAGTAAGCCATTTTTTTAAGTAAAAGTAAAGTCTTTTTTAAGTAATCTATAAAAGGTGAAAACTAAACGATTTTAATAAAGAAATATATAAAATAAATAAAATAACGTTTAATTTCCTAAAAATGTAAACAAGACCCAAAAAAAAATTAAGTTCTAATACAATTAAGTTCTTAATAATTACATGGCCTTAGAGCTTACAATAGGAATTATATAGGAATTATACAGTGTACTACATTTAAAATTCACTTTCAAATTTTAAGGCAAGTGTTCAATATTTATCTAAGAGGGTTACTGTAAATCTGATTATAAAGGCGGTCTATTTTAATCCCGTTAAAGTTCACAAGTCAGAACAACATTCACGGAGTTCGTTATCATCTTTAAGATAATTTAAATATGAATTTTCGTTAAAATTCGGATCTATATTGGTGGAATTCAGTTCCATGTTTAGCTATGATTTTTTTTATCAAAATGAGGATAAGGTAACAAAAATTACATTTTTTACATAATTGTCTCAAGCTCATCATTCTTTCCTTTTTTTTTAAACGGTTATTATATTTATTAAATACTAGCAGCCTGCCCGCGGCTTGACTGACAGCTATGATGACGTCTAATATGATTTTCTATTACTTTCATCTGTAATCTTCAAATATGATTTTTTTACTACATTACCGTAATTTCGTTTTTGTTTTTTAATTTACTACCTACGTTATGTACGTCTAATTATAATTTTTAAACGTTGTTAAATGTGCTGATGTCAGTAAATAATTTAATTTACGCAATTATTGATTTGGGTAAGGATTTAATATTCTTTGTAAAATTATTGCATATTAACTCCTGTACAGTTTTTGAATTAGTTATATATATTATTAGTTGAATGTACAATTGGTAAATATGTAGTTATTACAGAGTACACGTAAAAATATATTTTTAGGCATTTTTATATAGATTTATTTCAAACGAACGAAGCGAAGAATCTATGTATTTACTTGATATTTCTTTGAATATCAAATCGTGGCTTATCTATTTGTTGAATTAATTACGACTTAAACTTAACTGTTATGATTTATGAAGGTAATCTTCTCTAACAATTCAATTTTGTTTATTATTTGTACTATTAAATAGTGCTTTAAAATATATATATATTTACATCAACAATTATATAACTAAGACGTTTCGAATGTCACTCCTTAGCCTAAAATCTTACCAGCGCGATTCAGAAAATGATGTTTTATTCATAGCGCCATCTATTGAGCTTAAAGTTAAATTATAACTGTTCGAACAGTTAAAAAATGCCGATTTTTTGTTAAATTTCACTTAATATATGATTACATTACCTTATCTAAGACGACGTTTTACTACATACATGTTATATAGTTAAAAATACAGATCTATTACAAGCAATTATACATTTATAAGTATAAGTATAGTTTTCATCTATCGATTACTATATAATATTCGCAGGTAAATAATGCCTTGAGTTCATTTAAATGACGATAACTTTTTTTTTAATGAATCGATTTTGATCGAAACAAACTTTAAATGTTATTCTGAGTTAAAAAAACAAAGCAATTGGTGAAAGGTTTAAGTTAATCGTTAAAGTAATTGGTTTAAGTTAATCGGTTCAGTACTTTCGGAGAATAACGTGATCACACATACAGACAGACTAGAAATTAAAAAAATATATTTTTGCTTTCTATTATTCTTTTTAAGTCTACCTCTATCCATTTCAGTCAAAATTTGTAAATGTACAGACAAAATATTTTCATTGTCTTATTATATATAGATATTATATAGCACATTTAGTTCGCATTTGTGTCTATTGATCACTACCGATATCTTCTAATTATAATAATGGATACTTTTGTTATATTATGTTCTACTAATAAAATGAGTAAGTTTTGTTATCTATATAACATGTTTTTATTTCATTTTTAAAATTATATAACAGCAATATCGTTGTCAAGTCCAAAAAGCTTTCCTTAGTCAAAACAAAATTTCTACGACACATTTCATATCACATTGTCAGAAATAAACTAAATTGCGATTTCTCTTAAGAGCGGTTGGGATGCATTGTGGAAATGAGGCCATTTGTTTTTCTGTGTTTGCCTGTTTGCTCATTTTTTACTAGCTTTACGTAGTTTTATGCCATTGTTAAAATTAAAATGGAATTTTGTGTCTTGTATTGTGTTGGAATTGATGAAGTTTAAAACACTAAAAAACCAAAGAAGTGTTAAGTTTTTAAGAAAAATATTTCATAAATCTTTGATTTATTTATTTTATTAATTTGATTGTTTTACATATAATATATTATATATATTAATCAGTCAATTGTAAGCTATACAAAACAACATTTTTTTATCAGTGGAGTGCAGGTACTAGATTAATTCATACACTCCCACTTTCCATTATTTTAAACTTTTTAAATTATGCAGTATGTCGTGCTTTACCTCGTTAACGTAAACCTTCGTGTTAGAAAATACAAATATTAAATATTTCAATTATTCTAATGGAAACCGGTAATCTGTCGCGTTTGCAGTCGCAAGCTTGTGCTCCTGCGCCACGACTTGCCTTAACTTTTTAATAATAATTTTAAATAGGATAACTTAAATAATAAATGAGAACTGTTGAACGTAAAACTATTAATTTATGTGTTTTATAGTACAAATATAAATATTAGTACAATGTATGTAACTGATTGGAAATAAACACCTTACTACCCTACCATACTATATTGTAACAATCTGAAAACAAAAGAGAATTTGTTATGTGATAAATAAAAATATGGCCAGAAAAAATTAAAGAGAGGCCAGTCGTGGCGCAGCGGCACGAAGTGTGACTGTAACACCGACTGGTTATGGGTTCGATCCTCACTCGAGGAGATGAAATATTTACTTAAATTTATATTTCCATTTCTTCGCTCTGGTGTCGAGGTCTCTCAACTCAACACGCAATGCCTCCAGAATTCGGCAGAAAGTGGGGAACGAAGTGTCTTAACACTAGGTTCCCTCTGCCTACTTTGCTGTGTGCGGGATACAGCGTGAAGCTAAATAAAAAAAATAAAGATATACAATATTTGTCAATTGTATTTTATTTGCTTGTCTGTGATGTACGAACGGTCGATAAAAGGTTAAATTGTTAATTCTATCGCGATGTAACATAACACGCCGTGTGTAAGCTTTTGGCACTGGGCCAGTTGACGATTGTACTTTACTACTGCGATTATTTGCAATGTGCAGTTCAAACTGCTTTAGAATTCAACGTCTAGAGATGAAAGAGTTTGTGTGCAAGCCTATAGACTATAATGGCCGCTTAAGTTTTAGAGAGTTGAGATTAGGTTACGTGGTTTTAGCACAATATATTCAAATATTGTTAAATAATTTTGGTTATGTTTATAAATTTGTGTTGGTAGTGTCTGTACTTGTAATGAACAGTTAAAAGAGCATAATCTTATCAATTCTGAAATTTCCTTTCAACCGGAAGCACTCTATGAATTTTGATCCCTTTTATACAAAATTACATATAATATATAATATATATTTTTTACAAAATAAGCGTTTTTTTTGCGATATAAACGGGCATATCCTTTTTTTAAGTAAATATGGAAATATATTTTTATCATGAAATCATGGGGCTGTAGATATGGTTCGAATTTCAACTCGATATCTCCAAGCGTTTCTGAGATAAAGAATCTTGACAGGCATACAGACAGACAAACGAACAACAGTGTGATCTTATAAGGGTTCCTTGTCCTTAAAGAGTACGGTACCCTAAAAAGCGGTGCAACTTTACAGCTTTGTAACTTTGGAAATCCTGACCCGATTTTGATAATACAAAATCTTCTATTATTTTATCAGTAACTGTTATGGTAAAATTTTTATGTGTTAGTGTGTATCATTGTAACATTTTGTTTTGCTTAAATCTTTTCTATTTTGTCAAAAAATGTTCACTATACTTTAGTAAAAATAAAAGAAGTAAAAGTTTTTAACTAATTTATTTCTAGTTTCGTTTCAACTCGACTAAAAATAAAAGAGTTTTCAGATTGAATTTAACGATACAAATGTAGAAAATTATTATCTAGAGATCTGTCCTACTACGTATATTTTATTGAAATAAAAAGTATTTTTAAACATTTTTTTAAAGTATTCCACACTTAGGAAAGAAAAATACGTTCATGTAAACCAACGTATGGCTTAGCGGTCAGAGCGCCTGGTCGGTTTCCAGGAGGCGCGAGTTCGAGTCCCGCTACGTTCAAATTTTTATACGTTTTCTAAATAAGTAACGTCAATATTTGCTTATATAAGCAATGATTGAGAGTTCGATTCCTAATTATGGCACGTATCTGATGACATTAGATACTTTTTTAGCTAGTAAAGCCTACAGAATGCTTAACTTCTATATACGATGTTATACTAGGTTTAGCTACCTAACTTACAAAGAACAAATCACAATTATACTTGTTATACGTGTAACAAAAGTTACCACTACTAAAAAAAATTGTCTTAAATTTAACTACAACTCAACTTTGCGCTGTAGCCAGAGAGAATGGAGTATGTACCTCTTTCATCTACCAATTTTCACGTTTCTGCCATATAACAGCGTAGGCAACACTGCATTGTGTATGATCAAAGCTGCAGCTGTCGTGACGTTTCTCCATCTCAGTATTGCAGATAAAACACTATTAACTCTGTTACCGGCAACAATACGCTTTTTCACATCCAGTCCTCCATCTTTATTGAACATACTTCCCAGATATACCAATTTATTCAGTTGTTCTTATATCTTACCATTTACATTGATCGAGAGGCCGGTCGTGGCGCAGCGGCACGAGGTGTGACTGCAAAACCGACTGGTTGTGGGTTCGATCCCCACTCGAGGAGATGAAATATTTACTTAAATTTATATTTCCATTTCTTCGCTCTGGTGTCGAGGTTAAGCGCGGCGTTGAGTTCTGCCACTCAACACGCAATACCTCCAGAATTCGGCAGAAAGTGGGGAACGGAGTGTCTTAACACTGGGTTCCCTCTGCCTACCCTGCTGTGTGCGGGATACAGCGTGAAGCTAATTTAATTTAATTTTAATTTTAATTTACATTGATCTTATATTCCGTATTTTCTTCATTTCTTTCAAATACCTTGATTTTACTCAATACATTATTTACTATAAGTAAATATATATATTTATACAATAAATAATTATTTGAGACAAATTTAAACAACAGAAAATTATTTTTAATTAAAAGCATGTCGTTTATTATGTTATAATAAGAGGCGACATACAAGAAAACCAATAAATACTAAGCGCTATAATTCATAACTAAAACATAACGGCTGAGTTCAATTATAAATTTTATCATATCCAATATTTATCTTATAAAACAAGTTAAATTACCTTTATACACAAATTTGGGAGCTTTTGATACAAAACTAAGTTAGCTAAGCCGTAAAGTTACAACGACACTCACTCACAACTTTCAACAAAACATGAAACCAACATTAATTTTGAGTTTCATACTCCCAATTAACCCGCTCTACGTCGTAATGGGACACAATTACTGCGCTGGGTTCGTATGATATGGTTACGTCTAGTGAAACTAGACAAACATCTGTAAATAAATGAGCTTAAGTCTTCGACTTGAACAGTCCATGAGCGGTTTGGAAGATATTCAAGCTTTTATAAGATATACTGTTTCATGTTCAATAATATAACACAAAGTTCAATTAATTGATAATAGAGTGATATAGGCTATGAATACAATTTTAAAAATTTTATGGTTTTCTTATAGTACGGGAGGCGAAGATGCTAACTCGGGATTTATTGGGTTGCGAAGCTTAAATGATAACAAGAAAAAATGTCATACAATACATATCTTTTGATCGGTGGGGTGAGCGGCTACAGATTTCCCCTTTTCGGCTCCCGTACTAATATATTATACTTACATAACAAAACCGAAAACTAATTTCAATAAATTTATCGCCAATAGCCTATACAATAAATATGCATAATTTGAAGGTTGATTTAAAAAAACTAAATCACATTATTTCTACCAGCGTTATCTTTGACATTTTCTCAAGTATCTTGCTCTATTCTCTATTTAAATTATATGTTCAGTGCGTTAATCTCGAGAAATCAAGCTGTTGCATCCATTATGACAATACAAATGAAGATAATTAATCTTTGCACGAACATGCATAAGTAAATTAATACACTAAAAGCAGCTTATCGTGATTTGAGGTAAATATATAACGGAGTTAAGTTAATACTCATACAAACACATACACTAATACCTGCTCACATTATATTCTTATAATGACCCTTAATTGGTTTGTGTTATTTTTAATAAAGATTTTTCTATTTATTTTATTGTTCTGGAATAAAATAAATAGAAAAATGT
Organism: Heliconius erato x Heliconius himera; assembly: GCA_013421005.1. Taxonomy (NCBI): domain Eukaryota; kingdom Metazoa; phylum Arthropoda; class Insecta; order Lepidoptera; family Nymphalidae; genus Heliconius; species Heliconius erato x Heliconius himera. The sequence goes on along the minus strand of JAATLQ010036814.1, from coordinate 8,689 downwards.
TTATTAATGATAAACATGTCATAGATTTTTAAAATCTATGACATGTTTATCATGCTATACTTGATTGTTTGTAATATATTTAAAACTAGCGGCCTGCTCGCGGCTTTGCCCGCTTGAATTACATGATTATTCATTTAAGAAATATATATATTACAAACAGCCTTAATTATTAATTAATTGATTTGGATAGGTACTCACGATATTATTTGTAAAATAACTTATATTAGCTCCTTTACAGTTTTTAAATTAGTAACATTATTAGTTAAATATATAATTGATATACAGAATATACACAGAAAGCACGTTTTTAGGCATTTTTATATAATCTATGAAATAATCAACATTTTCGGGCAAGTTCAAGTTGTACTCATGCCCCGAGAGTTTTCGTACCAGTTTCATGAATGGAGGAGATACACCAAAAGAATAACTAATTAAGTTGTCATTTTGTATCAATTTAAGTACACATTAAAATTTGTACTTAATGGTTTTTTCTGTGACACAAATACAAATAAGTAGTCAATTTTTGAAAAATAATTTTGGAATTTTCCTTTATACGTGCCGTAAGTTTTAACTTCTTAACAAATTTCGAAATTGTATATCAACGGGAAGTACCCTATAGTTATGATAGAAAATGCGACAAAAAACAAAGTATAAACTCTCATATTTCATCGTCATTTGATTGCGATGATTCAGAAGATAGATTTTCGTGCTCTAAGGGAATATAGAATTGAACATTGAGGTATCTAACCTTTAACCGATCTTGTACAAAAAAGTCTTGACAGACGGACAGACGGTCAAACAACAAAGTTATTTTATAAGAATTTTGAGGTATGTACCCTAAACTACCCTTGGCACATACATACATGCAACATACAGGTGCAATAGTGCAATGTCGGTACGTGTCGCTTGTAAGTTATGAAATAATACTGCGGGATATTTTTATAAACAGTGTCAGAGCATTTTTTCTTGAGACACAATTTTTTAGAGGTTGCTACCAAAAGTGATTTTTTTTATACGTTTCTTAAAAAAATATTAATAACATAAACGAACGACCGGACTGAAGAACCTATTCAAAATATTTCTTTGAATATTAAGTCATTCTTTATTACTGTGTTAAATAATTAAGAATTAAGCTAGACTGTTACGAAGGTAATCTTCACCAACAATTCAATTTAGTTTACTTTGTAGTTAGTACTATGAACAATTGTACTTTAAAAACGTAACGTATAATGTGTAGTCAATAGATATCATTGCGTATGTTTCTTTTTTTTTCAAATATAAATATCTTTAAAACTTTAAATACATTATTTTTAATAGAGTGTAGCGGTAACCTTTCCAAACTATATTTTCTTTTATGCACAGCGCCATCTATTAAGATCCCATCGCAATTAGTAATAGCGTTACATGTATGAAAGAGAGTATCAAGATTCGTTAGTACCTACTATTTTTGTCAATAGATAGCGTTACTTGTATCGATTTTTTAATATCTCAAATATTAACTTCTTGAAAACTTAAATACTTATATGTTTTGATAGAGTGAAGCGATTACAATTAAATAAACACTAAAAGCTACTTTGATTTATTTGTAATTTTTATGTATAAAAGTTGCTTAAATTTATTGTGTACTTTTTACGTGATACGTGTTCACATAAACAGACAAACAGACAAACAGACAAACAGACAAACAGACAAACAAACAAAAATTTCAAAAATGTTGGAAATGGATTCTGTTAATTATCCTTTTTCTTAATTATCTTTAACACCCTGGCTAATTTTTTTTTAAATATTTTCAATGTACAGAAACGACTTTTCTACAGATTTATTATAGGTATAGATTTAAGCATTATTCAATTTAATTCACACAGACTGTAAAAATAATTTACAAATAAATATCTATAATTTAATTCGTAAAAAAGTATAATTTTCATTATTGTTAGTAAAGCAATTTTGATTGGATCGCTTTAAAAATATTGATTAAATAATTGACAGGATTAAACGAATTGTTAAAGTAAATGTAGAGTGGAAGCGTCTGCGCTCCTTTTACGTAGAAGCATATAAGGTAAAATAATTTAAACCTGTATCAAAAAAAATATCAAGATTCATCAACAGTGTAGACGTAGGATTATCATTTCATGATTTGTATCCATACTGTATTACGTTTGACGCAGTTACGAATAATACGAATTTTACAGAGATTTTATTATTTATCATGATTGAAAAAGTCAATTTCTCATTAGTAGTAGTTAAAACTGGGCTTTCATTTAAAGTTGTGAAGACAAAAACACCTGTATAGTAAACATTTGTTAAACCTTTTTTATTAATTTTCTGCTTACTAAAACAATATTATAATTGAAAATAGTATGAATACAATTTATTTTCTATTATAAATGACATTTTTCGAATTGGATTACTTATCTAGAGGATACGTCAGTATAAGGCTATATAAGGCCCTGTGCGACCATAATTACGGTTTTACTAGCAAACATTGACAATAGTGATATTACTACATACAAGTAAGATACTCTCATGAATTTATTTAATTTACAGAATCACTCTTGTTTACCATAGTAAAGTAAAGGCAGACAGAGAGAGTTATCTCGTGTATAGGTACATAATACTTTTAATATACCGATTAATGTTGGTTATATTCATTTTAGTCTTAAAATTGCTTCTTTATTAAAAATAATATATTTTAAAACGAGCTTAAATGAAAAGCACATTGAAGTTTCATGCTATCAGTGGCTTTACAGTCAGTGTTCTTGAACATATGTAACGTCTATCGAGGTCACCAAGTCTCATAGGAATCGACTATTTCTTGTAATGGAACGATAAATGCTCTTTTATTGTAGCTATTTCTTCGAAATTAATTAAAATTATTAAATTTTTATGTAATTATGTTTTTCTATATAAATATGGTAATTAATTGTGTAAAATAGATGTGATGGTTGATATTTAGAATTTCTTCAGCACGAATAATTTACAATATTTATTAAAATAACTTGACTTGTATACTAAGTGGCGTAACCCAAAGCTTCGCTAGTCTTATCGGAGCTAAGAAAACAAAATATTTAAATGGTTTCCCTCAGAAGGAAATTGAACCCAAAATCATTGCAGTGCCAGTCGAATGGTGGCCCACTGCCTCTAAAATGATATGGGTTGCCCCATTTCCGTTCCTCAGAAACTAGAACAATGGATGAGAGTGTACATTGTGCATATTATGTGTTAGTATGTGACTCATTGCAGTATGATAGGAATGTTAAACCTATACTGGAAAAATACAGTTTTTTTGTGCGTTGAAATTTTATAATACTTATTTAGAAATCGTATAAAATTTTTGAACGTAGCGGGACTCGAACCCGCTCCTCCTGAAAACCGATCAGGCGCTCTGACCACTAAGCCATACGTTCTCGTCAAGCTACGTCGAAACTTTTATACGCTTGTTACAACTTATTTATATTGTCAGGATCTCTGTAGTATAATTATTGTAATATTTATAAAAATTGAAACTATACTAAATATATGTCATTGAAAAATTAATAACAAAAGTTATAATTAATTAGAATAAAGTAATTCATCATATACTTAAGACTGGCTTCAACAATGGAAAGTGAAAAATATTCAGAAAGCTAAGGATAGTAAGAAACGTTGGCGTGTAGCCCAAGCGTTGGTGACAATCCCATCTTTTTGCTGCCGATGACATTTCTCAATGACATTTTTTTTAAGTTACAACAAGTAAATGACACTCCATCTAAATACACACTTTTTTACATTTAAATAGCTTCACGTTGTATCCCGTAAACATCAGGGTAGGCAGAGGGAAGCTAGTGTTAAGATACTCCGTTCCCCACTTTCTGCCGAATTCTGGAGGCATTGCGTGTTGAGTTTACATTTAAATAAACAATATTACTCATATACATAAAATAACAATAGATACGAAAACAGAAATATCATAACTTCAAAAACAAGTATGCATAGATTGATGATTTGAAATTCATTTTCACTATCAATATCAATTGAATAAATCATTGTTTGCATGACAATGAAAATTTATTGATCATTTATGTGTTTAAGTTATATTTGGACTATTGAGGTCAGTCGTGGCGCAGGGACACGAAGTCCAATTGTAAAATCGACTGGTTGTAGGTTTGATCGCCACTTGAGGAAATGAAATATTTATTTACATTTGTATTTTCATTTCTTCGCTCTGGTGCCAAGGCAAAGCACGGCGTTGAGTTCCGCCACTCAAGGCGCAATGAGAATTTGGGAGGAAAATGTGGAACAGATTGTCTTGACACTAAGTTCCCTATGCCTACCCTGCTGCGTGCGGAGTATAGCGTGAAGCGAATTCAAATATATTTTGTTTGAAACATGTACACTATATATGTTTATACACATAATATGTGATCTCACATTCACATATGAGATCTTGCATCCACATATACGATCTCATGTCTACAGATGAGTTTTCACGTTCTCACATGTGATTTCATATTCACACAAATGTCGCCGACACAAACGAGAACTAAATTTCCCACATGAAATCTCTCGCCCATACATGTATTTTTATATTCATATGATCTTACGTCTACTTATGTTATTTCACATTCACACATATAATTTAAGTCTACATCTGCGATCTAATATCTATCTATCTATCTCACAATCACACATGTGATATCACGCCCAAACTCGTTTTTCCAATTCCAATTATTTCAATAATTATTTTTTATATTAATTCAAATTATTGGAATTAATATAATTTCATATAAAAATATATTAATACCAATATTAATTCCAATGTTTTGAATAAAAACTCATTACCTTACATTACCACAACAAGGATATGTTCACTTTTTCCAGCATTTTTGTTTTAGAGAAATAATTTCACACATTGGTCAAAGCGTGATTTGGCTGATATTCTTCCTCGATAAATAGACTATCTGACACAAAAATAATATCGAACCAGTACTTCTTGACATTAGCGCGTTCAATGAAACAATCCCTTTCTTTTCCTAATATTAGTATAGAGTAGATAGATAATAGAAAGATTATTGTTGTATAATAACCAAATTATACAATTTTTTCACATAAATTATAGCCCATGTGTTGTTGTGATGTATAAACTATATTACTTTAAAATTTCATCCAAATTCGTTCAGTCAGTGAGTGAAACAAACAGCCATCTTCACAAACTTTGACATTCATAATATTAAGTACGATTGATGACTTATCTTATTTGCGTTTTAGTCTATATTTTCTAGTTATTATTACTCATAATCTTTAATCTCTCACCTCTTCTAATTGTAATCTATATGCAAATGATAATAAATAATAATATAGGTAGTACATATAAAAAAAAATCCAGTTTCTGTCTGCGACTTCAAAACAACGAGTTTTTTTAAGCGCGTATAGTTATTTAAACGATACTAAAACCCAAATAAACGTTTTTTTTTGGCTGTCTGTCTTTCTGTTTGTATTGATTGATATAATTATTATAAGACTTTTACTGAAAGATAGAAAAGATTGTGGATCAACAGATACAGCATTTTTCAGATAGGAATTCAACGCTGTCAACAACATTTTTTTGCTAGCGAAAACAAATAAAATCCCAAAACACTTAAATAATAATTAGTAAATAGCCGTACAGCTTGAGCCGCTGGCGGGCTGCCAGTAATAAAAAAAATAATTTCTTTTTAGGGTAAAAATAAATTTATCGATATTTGAATAATTATTGTTCGGCGCGCCGTTTATCCTCAGAAAGGAAGTTAAACAAATTACACTGGCAACCCTCCATAATTATTATTCAACCTTTATCCTGAGCATATCAAGTAAATTTGTTCCCAAATTGTTTTTATTAAAAGCATTTCTTTCCCTCCGTCGAACCAAAGTGCTAAAGTAGAGGTAAATGGACTGGAATTTGTGTTTGAGGAATAAATTATAAAGCTGTATTATCGTCAATAAGTTCATAAAAATGTGTATCGATATTTGAATTGCATTGTCAAATTAATTATTTAACTATTTTTGTTTAGATCTTTACATAATTAACTAAGAAATAAATTTATTATTTTCATAATATTGATGTTACTATTTTGTAGCTAGTGTGTTTATTTTCTTTTTGTAAGCTATTTTTTAGTGTATAAGTTAGTAAGAATACGATTTTTATCACTTGTAGTAATATCAATATTATAGAAATATTGAAAAGGGATTTTTTTAAACATTTCATATTATTTCGACTAACTATTTATTTAGACTTGACATTGAAAACAAACAATATTAAAAATTCTAAATTAATACGATTAACCTTAACATATTGTATTGACAGAAAATATGCGAGAAAATTAATATTTAAAATTTCCTCTATCTGGTTACCAACAAAGTGTGGCGTTTTATACTTCTTAACACTAGGTTCCCAAGTTCCCTCTGCCAGCCTGCTATGTACGGGATACAGTATAAAGTTGGCGACTTCAGTGTAAAAAATATAACTGAACTTACATTTAATCAATATGGTTGTTAATCCAAAATCGTTGCCGCAACAAAATGTCATTTTATTATTTTTTGCACAACCTACCATGCGTATCAAATGAAAAAGCTTGATTTGTAAAATACAATGCAACAAATAAAAAAAAACATTTAGAAACTGGAGGGATGAAAGTTTATTTTTATGAAGGTTTTTTATTAATATTTTCGTTCTAAAATTAACATCTCTGTCAAATACCTGTTTAAACAAGTATAATAATGAATGAATAAAAATATATTTCAGAAAAAATTGTTAACATTATCTTGCCATTTTATGTGTAATCTATTGTATCGAACTATAATATCATATTCATATAAAACGAAAAAATATTCTATATCTAAAATAAAAATTCACAATATAATATAGTACATGAGACCATCATGGCATGCTGGGATAACATCTGGTGGTAAACGCGATGGTTGTAGGTTCGTTCCCCATGCGGGAAAATTAATTGTTTCCATTTCGCTGCTCTTTGAAAAAGGAGAACGGATTATTATAAGAAAATTTACATTAGATTGACTCTGTCTTCAAGCTGATATTTATTATGACTATTACATATTACTGTAAATAGTTCAATAGTTTAGGTTCAAGTTATATCGTTCACAAAAAAGTAGCCATCGATACATTTAAAAAAAAGGGTGTTTTATTTTTTTATTTTTATGATTAAATGTCCCAAAAGGAAAATATCCCTATTATACGAATGTCCTTAATAAAGCAGAAAGTACATTCGTCGTAATTATCTTTTTTGGAATCAATCCAAATCTATATATATAAAATGACTTGTGCTGACTGACTGAGGTAAGACGCACGCAGAGCCGTAACCGCTGATGGTAGAAACGTGAAACTTGGGCAGATGTTTATTTTCATATTCTGGACATCCACTAAGAAGAGAATTTGAAAAATTTTAACCCTAAAGGGATGAAATAGGGGTTGAAAGTTTGTATGGAAAAAAAATTTAATCTGCACCGATTTTTATAAAATTTGAAATTCAGACTCTTAAAAATATTTAATTGAACACGTGTTTCATGGTTTTTAAGAATTCACCCCCTAAGGGTTCAAACAAGGGGTTGAAATTTTATATGGAAAAATCTTTAAATTGCCACCGATTTTTATAAAAATTTAAATTCAGACTGTTAAAAATATTTTATTGAACACGTGTTTCGTGGTTTTTTTTAGAATTCACTCCTAATAAGCGGGCGAAGCCGCGCGCGCCCTCTAGTACATCAATAAAGTAATCCTAAGACATTTGACAGAATTTTTTCGTCATCATACATTTTGGGGCTAGAGATTATATTCTTGGAAAGGAAATTGAATGATCGAATTCATTTCACTATTATATATATATATATATATATATATATATATATATATATATATATATATATATATATATATATATATATATATATATATATATATATATATTTAAAAATGAATATATTTATAACAATTATTATAGTTTTTAATTACTTAAAAATAAAATTGTATTTTAAGTAATTTTAATTCATTTAAAAATGTTGATAATTTTGTTATTATGACCATTGATTGAATTTATGTATCTCTTATATCTTATAAAATAAGAACGATTTTTTTCTCTGTCTGGCCTTTCTACGTTATCTTCTTCTAAACCACCCAACGGATTTTGATGCGGTTTTCACCATTATGTAGAGTATTTCTCAGGGAAGGATTATATATGGTTTATTATATGTATATTTTATTGTAATTTGACATAAATATGATAAATGTGTATAAAGTCCTACCCGTTCAGATACTTTCACGCATGCGCTGCTTTAATGGTAAGTCCTACATGAAAACAATATACTAGAGTATTATTCCTCTTAATAAGATCTACAAAAAAGTCAGCGACAGCATATTCGTATCTTCTAAGGATAACATACAGTGAGCATATTTCTGTCTAAAAATAGTAATTTGTATATATTTTTTATTTTGAGGGATGTTTGTCCATAATGGTATCAATCCTTATCCTTTTAAATACTTTATTAATTTTCTACGTTAAACGAAGATAAAATTTTCTCTTTACACTAATTTGAAATTACGAATAGTTTTAGAGAAAAACGCATTTAATTGTTGACACATCACGCCGGCTATAAACCGCAGTTTTGGCGCAAGTTTCATTTATTACCTTACTCTCAGCATATAAATAAGTATATT
>JAATLQ010036813.1:0-43459 GCA_013421005.1 Heliconius erato x Heliconius himera | reverse complement strand
TTTTTTTTTTTTTTTTTTTTTTTTTTTTTTTTTTTTTTTTTTTTTTTTTTTTTTTTTTTTAGTTCCGACGCATCGACTCGCGGGGTCTGGCACACTGGCATTCGTTGGTTCTGGCGCTTGCGCCAGAACCAACGAATCCATACTACTAAAATGAACATAAAAGTATATAAATTTTCATAAATGTGAATCTATAGCAAACAAAGCGAGAGGTGTTCTTACGCTACAACAATCCTATACCCCTATAAGTTTCTTAGTAGTAATATTTCCTTATTAATATAATTCCTGGTACAGCGGCGTGTGGGAAAGTGTAAATTGGAAAGCGATCAAACTATGATGAGAAGAGTAAATCATATCACGTTCTAAGCCTATTTAAGACCTTTCACGATTATATTATGTTGGTTATTGCTGAAATTTCCCATGAGATTGTTGGGCAAAATGGCGGTAATTCTGTGTAAATTACTTTGTGATTGGTATTTCAGTTCTCCAGATTCTCGTTATTTTAAAAATGGCAGAATTCAACGCCGCTGTTTGTCTTAGATGATGATAACTTTAATATGGCACTATAAATATTTTAAAGATCTGTTTCCAAATATCTTATATTAATTTTTTGCTGTCTCTCTGTTTTTTTTTATTATTTTATATCCATAGCGACAGATGGCAGCGCCCAGAACCTCGTTTTTTTTGGCCAAACAGGTAAAAAAGGTATAATTTGCTCTATAATAACTTTACCCATTGTCAGAGTACAAGTGATTCATTTGATATAGAAAAAATACTTTTAACTTAGATATATTAATAAACGCGACTACCACCTGTCCCGTCAAAAATAAACAATAAAAAAATTAAATCGTTTAACCATGTTTGCTCCTAATGACGTATTTATAAATAAAATAAAGTTATAAATACAAAAAACTTAGATTTCTTAATATATATTGTTTTTCATTATCACTTATTTAATTTACAAAATTTACAAAAATAATAATATGGTAATAAAATCTTCACATTTTTTTAATATAAAAGTTTGCTATCGAGTAAGTTTCAAATTGTGTCAAATTCATCATAAACTTTCTATATAAAAAATATATATTTATTACTTACGTACTAAATTTGCAATACTTTTTAATTGCTATAGCCTCTCAAACTACTTTTTTTTATAAGTGTAATCCGTTGACACAAATTAAAACCAGCTTTTATTTAAATAACCAGTGAAGTGCGAGTCGCAGTCACCTGCTGAGGGTCCCGTACTAATTCAAGTTAACAATTAAATATGAATGTCATATTGTGATGATATGTAGCCTTATCTATTTAAATTGATGCTGAGGTGGAGACCTGGTGACCTGTAACACGGGTTTCCTACCTATCACAGGCACCAGCAACCTACAACATGTTAATGTTCAAACGGCTTCACTTATTGTACTTACTTTCTTAACGTTGTGGTGGAAATAAAGATCTTTATTTATTATAAAACTCTTTAATTAAAAATATCGTTTATTTTACCTTAACTCTTTCCAAATTTCATAAATCTGTATCAACTTGAAGTACCCTATAAATTTTTTTGATTACACGGCGAATTTCATTACAATATGCGGAAAAAAAACTATAAAGTTATAAATGTTCGTATTTATTGATTGTGTTGATTTAAAAGGTATTTTTCTGTGCTCCATATGACAGTAAAGACTGTTTGTTTGATATTAATTTCTGATTGGTATTGGAAGCACCACCCAGTACCTAATATCTTATAAGGCTTTATTATTTTTTGGTTTTGTGTTACGGTACCCTAAGAATAATTAATTGAATTGTACATAGAATTTCAATTTACTGTTTCAGTATTATGGTGAATATAGCTGTTTTAGTACATTTTTACTGGTTTTATAGCAAAGGTCAAACGTGTATGTAAACTTTTAGAGCTAAAAGTGCACTTTAAGCAATATGAGATTTTTACGACGTCATACTCATGCGGTTTCGAAATGTCTGTTTTATATATAACTAGGGTTTACCTGCGGATTCTCTTCCGTAGTTTTTTTTTTGTCTTCCGTCATCAAAGAAATTAGAAATAACTAAAAATTGCATTCCAAACACGACAAGTTCTGAGAATCCGAGGCAACTGACCCCAGGTACAATCATTTACATCGAAACGATTACCACGATTTAATACAGCCCTATGGGTACAAAAGAGTTTTTAAATTCACACTAGTAGTTTCTGAGGTTACCTTGTTCAACCACACAAACTTTTGATAACATTAGTATGATTGTTATAATTTTGCTGCTCAATTGTCGAAATTGTATTAAATATTATTTTTGTTTTGCTATATTGGTGGGTAGAGAGCAGAGAATAAAGTTTGGATTTTTTCTTTTCTTTAAAAAATATCTTTAAAATACACAGACATCGCTTCAGATGTACATATAATCACCCTTAAAATTAAATATAATACATAAATATTTGGAAAAAAAAAATATACAATATTCAAATACAAAATATATTCCTACACAAACACATATAATAAAAGTTACACCAAAGAGTAGATAGAATACAACAATGTATAATAGTACTTTTTTTTTTATTTCCATCCATAGTGATGTTCCAAACAAGTTTTACGACCCTCGGCTTAACTCGTCAGTTGGTTTCGTCACAACTAAATACTTTTACGTATCGTCGCCCACTCTGCAATCCGAAATATACTGACGAATTTATGTTTCCGATTACAAAATATTTTATTTCTTTAAGAGTAATGTGGTCGAAGCCAGTCGTGGCGCAGCGTCACGAGGTGTGACTGCAAAACCGACTGGTTGTGGGTTCGATCCCCACTCGAGGAGATGAAATATTTACTTAAATTTATATTTCCATTTCTTCGCTCTGGTGTCGAGGTTAAGCGCGGCGTTGAGTTCTGCCATTCAACACGCAATGCCTCCAGAATTCGGCAGAAAGTGGGGAACGGAGTGTCTTAACACTAGGTTCCCTCTGCGTACCCTGCTGTGTGCGGGATACAGCGTGAAGCTGATTTATTTATTTTATTTTTAGTAATAATAGTAAATACTGGTAGAGAGACTAAATGTTAGAACATCTTTTACTTTGACATTACGTCCTGACGTTTCGTCTCATTTTAGCGGAGATTTCAATACAATAATTAATTCGACGTCATGTGAACCCGCAACCATAGTGTTGTTCAATTTCCACAGGGGGTATATTTTTAGCGTAACACTAGTATCCTTTCCACCTATATTCCGAGGCATTGCGTGTAGAGTGGCAGAACTCAGAGCCGCTCTTTTGCCTTGGAACCAGCGCGTAAAAATGACAATATTAATAAATAATAATTCATTCCTTCGAGTGAAGATCGAACCCACAACTGTCGCATTACAGTCAAACCCTTGTACCACTGCACCACAACGGCCTCAAATAGATAATAAAAAGGCAAAATAAAAGAAAAACTTGAAAGCGATATTTTTGTGTAAATTCCAAATGCTTTAACCAGCTGTAAGCGCCTTATTTCGTCTCTGTTCTGAATCTCCTCTAAATTCTTGTACAAACATTTAAATAAACTTCCAATGGGTTTAAGGCCTTTATAGCTATTGTCGTACAATTCTTTTTTTTGCGTCATTCTCGTTTTAGTGCTTAACTTGAGTTTTATTAGGCTTATTGTTTAAAAATTTCGTTGGGTTTTTTTTGGATTAGTTATTTATTTTATGATTTGTACTATATTATTATTATTTGATTTTAATTAGAATTTTATAAAAGTACATAGTGTTTTTTATATACTATAATCTTTATTAATACAAGATATGAATACAAAAATGTGTGTTCAATGAATATCAAATGGATAGTCTACATCAACTTACAGAAAACGTCGCGTCGCCCGCAACTTTACGTGGACTAAGATTTAATGTAAAATCCCGTTTGTTCTCTTTCCTATAATAATTTTGAGAAATCGTCTGTTAGTACATTCCTACACTCCGTAATTTGCGCCTTTACATGGCGTCTTCAAATTCGTGACGAATTTCAATTTTCTAAGTCTAGTAGTTATACGTATAGTTTTTAATATGTATATTATTCATTAATTATAATCTTCAAACCGATAAATCTAAAAGAGATTAATCCGTGGTGGCGCAGTGGCACAAGCGTATGACTGTAACGCGACGGGTGTAGGTTAGATTCCCACTTGGAGGAATTAATTATTATATGTAAATATTTTTATTTTTCGCTCTGGCACCAAGGTAAGCGCGACGTTGATTTGCCGACCAGAGAATGGGGAACGGGGTGTCTTAAGGTTCCCTCTCTATGTCATATTTGCCGACCGAAGAATGGGGAACGAGATGTCTTAAGGTTCCCTCTCCATGTTATAGGTGGGATACAGCGTGAAGCTAATTAATATTATATCATCAAACATACAAGAATTTTTATACAATTATATAGTAATTTTCAAAAGCTTGATTACAATAAAGCTATATCGTTGGCATGTTATCAAGTTCTCCCGATCCCGTTATTGTAAGTCGGGGGTGGCGTGGCCGGCCTACCTGCTGATGTCGTTTGGTAGAATATAATATGTATAGCGAAATTTGGTAAAATATTTATATTTTATTTTATTTTATTTAAGTGATTCTGAAATTATTACTATTACGATTCGGTTTGTATGTGAAATAATAATGAAGAATGGGTTCAAAGCTCGATAAATAAATATATTTATAACTTGGCCAGACGTGGCGCACAAGCGTATGACTGTAAACGCAACAGGTTGTGAATTCGATACCTACTCAAAAAAATTAAATATTGAATATTTTCATTTCATCGCTCTGGTTACGAGGCAAAGATCGGCGTTGAGTTCCGAGACTCAACACAACAATGTCAAACGAATTCAAGAAAAAAATTCAAACATAGAGTCTTAACACTAAGCTCTCTTTATCTAACATGTGTGCGGGATACAGCGTGACGTGACAGCTAAAAAAAAGTAAAATCTTAATAATCTCTTATAACTTGTGGCATACAGTGGCAAGTAAAAAACCGGTCCAGGGAGGCGGGTCCCTGCTGCCGTTCAGATCCCGATGACTAAGCGGCTAAGATGTTTCCTGATTTTAAGAGCGCAAGGAATTTCAATCGCTTTGTATTAAATTGAAATGTTTTTTTAATAGTAGAATCGTTCAAGAGCAATTTGTGCTTTTTATTTTTACTCAACCTTTCTCAGTACTAGGTTTAATTTAAGTTTTTATGAGATTATTGTACGTGTAATATAATTTTGTTTTCTTGTGTAATCTTTCTAGCGTAGAATTATAAATATTAATAATAATCAGCTTGACGCTGTATCCCGCAAACAGCAGGGTAGGAAAAGGGAACCTAGTGTTAAGATACTCCGTTCCCCACTTTCCGCCAAGTTCTGGAGGCATTGCGTGTTGAGTGGCGGAACTCAACGCCGCGCTTTGCCTCTACACCAAAGCGATGAAATGAAAATATAAATGTAAATAAATATTTCATTCTCCTCCTCCTCCTCTCTAACCTCGAGTGGGGATCAAACCCACAATCAGTCGATTTTGCAGTCACACCTTGTGCCGCTGCGCCACGGCTGGCCTCATTATAAATATACTATGGATATTATACGATTTTAACATAAATATTACATTGATATTTTACGCTTATAGATCATTTATTATAGTTTAGTTACTTATTTATTATCAAATAGAATTAACATCCTTAATATAAATATTGTGGAGTAACAAAAAATACTTACTTTATAATTCTTGGAAGTACCACTTATGTAGAGCCAAGTAAGTCTCTTATGTAATAAATATTTTTCAATTTTTTTCATATAAATATACGGAGTTTCAAAATAAATAAGCTATATCTACAAAAGTTCTTGTTTCTATTTAAAGTATATAATTAAATAAAAAAAATTGTACATATTACCAAAATATTATTTTCACTGTAATCATATAAAAGACTTCAACGACACTAACTAACTAAAAAATAAGCAAAATGTAGGCACATATTAACTATATTCAATTATTACCTACATTTGACTAAAAGTAGCATCCTTATAGTTTATTTATCATCTCAACTTGAGTTTAAAATATAGTTAAAAAAGTATGTGCTTTATCGTAAATTAATAACAGAAATATAAAAAAACACCTCATTTACAGAGATATGAACGTATGTTAATGCAGAGCATAAATTGCATACATATAACAAAATATATGGAAATTTTGAATATATATATTCAAAATTTTCATATATTTTGAATACATATTTCAATATTAGTTCATTATAATTTCAATATTAGTAGTGTATTCCAAAACGTAACAATTGTTAATGTTATTTTAGCATGGTAATATGATTACTATTTAATGAGAAAAAAAGAGCTTTGAAACAATTAAAAAATCTATGAAAAAAGTGCTCTTAAGCGTAACAGCCTCTTGTAAATATTTTCACAAAGAAACTTATTTAATTTACCATTTATTTAGTTTAACTATAAAAACATTAGAATTTTCAATATAACTTTTTTTAAGCTTTGTAATATTAATATTATAAAGCTTTAGGAGAGTTTGTTTGGTTTATCGTGCTAATCTCAGTAACTGCTAGTATAAATAAAAAAACTTTTCGTTTTGGATAGTTTCTTTACTGAGGAAAGCAATACATATATAGGGTATACTACATTAGGCTATATTATATTACATTTTATTAATAGTTTTAATATAACTTATTTATTTCTATTGAATTGCGGGGTCAAAGTAAAAACGACTTATTTAATACATTATATCAAAAGTGAAGTCATACAATATTTATTATATTATTAGCTTCACGCTGTATCCCGCACACAGCAGGGTAGGCAGAGGGAACTTAGTGTTAAGACACTCCGTTCCCCACTTTCTGCTGAATTCTGGAGGCATTGCGTGTTGAGGGGCAGAACTCAACGCCGCGCTTAACCTCGACACCAGAGCGAAGAAATGGAAATATAAATTTAAGTAAATATTTCATCTCCTCGAGTGGGGATCGAACCCACAACCAGTCGATTTTGCAGTCACACCTCGTGCCGCTGCGCCACGACTGGCCTCTTGTATTAAATATTTTGTATTCCTTATTATAGTGTTTCTGAACCTTGTAAAACAAGGTACTGGTATCGATCAAACCGCATCGAGAAAAGATCGCCAGCTCAAAGGCTTTTTTAGCTTTTAGCAGGTTACGACGAAAAAAATCCATTCAGGTTCGATCAACTGTTTTTTTACATAATTTATTGCGAAATTGCAAATTAAAAACAAACTATAAATCAAGAAAGCTGAAACTAATTGATACTAACAGTATTTTTTAGAGATGGAATAATACTTTGTATCATACAACAAAGATAATATCAAGCACGCGAAGCTCAACGCCGCACTTATTCTTACCATTTCAATGAAATTAAATATTTTAATGAAATTACGAGTAGATATTTTACCTTCAAATGTCGTGGTGCAATGGAAAGGCATTTGACTGTAGCGCGCGATAGTTGTAAGTTCCATTTCGATCTGAAGGAATGGTTATATAAAAAAAATATTTTAAATAATCCCTGGTGTACCGAGATAAAATGCGATGTTTAGTTTCGCTCCCTCGAGTACTTTGCGGAAAATAATAAACTGAGATATAACTAATTAAAATTATATATAACATTTAAGTTTATTTTCTTGCAAAGCAGTAAAAACGGAAATTTCGATAGATATTCCTAATTATTTTGTTAATATGAAGACTGTACCGTTTGAGTTCGATGACCACCGTCGCATGCTCGAATGCATCTTCAATAAGTGACTAATCGACTACGGTGTGCCAAGTTAAATGTTTTAGAAAAACTATTTGGAACCTTAATCCTATAGTAATTAGAACTATATTAATTTTTCCATTCATTTTTATAAGTTTGTATTGATAATTACTAAAACATAGTATGGGGTTATTTTTAAATTTGAGTTCTCTAAAACTTTTTTAAACAATGAATGGCGATTTTCGACATATTTTTATATAATGTGCTATTTTAATTACACGATGGTTGTGTGTTCAAATTCTAATTCATGAATTATATAGAGGAGATCTTTTCCAAATATTTTTATCTATCTATCTGATTTATAGATAGATCCTTATTGTGTAATGTAAAAATAATGTAAAAATAAGTAAAAATAGTTAAAACATTACATTACTTATCCTTATTATACCGATCTTTATCTAGATATATTATATATCTCGAAAATTTCTAAACTGATTTTGATGATACTTAGACTGTTACATAAGTCAGAATTATACCTAACTTATAACAAGGATCGTCTCGTTATGTTAGTTACCGAGAAATTGTATTTTTAAAAATAAACACACACAAAATTTTATACACGTCCTTAGAAGTCTAAATAGTACATAACATCCAAATATTATTAAATTCCAAAAATATCACACACATACAAGTTTGAAACTGATAACTTCTTTTTTAGAAGTTAGTAAAAGTCTACAAAACGAAATTGTACGAACGAGTATTATACTCGCATAATATTAAATATCCATATATATTTTATATATTCATAATAACATAATAAAAATATTTTGTATACTCTATAAAGTTTAGTCGTGGAGTAACAGATATTTAAAACTTTTAACTATATACGAAGAAATCCTGGAAACCGTTGAATAGCGTGAAATAAAAAATATTTTTAAACTTCTTATAAAAGTTCAATTGTTGTGGGGATATTCCTATTTTTATAGAAATACGTTAAACCGTTATACAATAAAGTTTAATACTTTATGACTCTCCTCGTATATTGAAATATTTCAATATGAGATACAAACTTTTATTCAGTTTTAAGCTTTATATTTTAACTAAAACCACTAAAGTCACTTCTCTTCTTATCTGAATTCGAGACGTGGTGTATCGAGTGGCGTAATTTAACACTGCTCTTCTTATTTTCAGAACAATGTAATGAAAAATAAAAATTCCAGTTTGTTGTCCCCAAGTGGAAATCGAACCCACAAACGTCGCGTTTTATAGTCGCACCAATGCTTTCGCGCCACGATAGCCGGCCTCTCGTTCCAATAAATATTCTTCCCTATGAAAATTGAACCTTTTCCCACCTTACAGTCTTTTCCGCCTAATAATGTTGATCCTAAAGCATTTTGAAATTTGATTTGTCTTTTCTTATTATATTTATTTTAAAGTCTAAAAATATATTTATTTGATAAATCAAATTCATCTTCCATACTCATATCCTCATCCACAATCAAACGAATAATTATTCTTATACTATTTCCATTTCTCCGCTTTGATAACATTAAAAATCGATGTCTCTAATTCCAGTGAAAAGGGGAGAACGGAGAGTTCCAACACTAATTTAGCTCCACCAATCACATACAAGCACATGTTAATACAGTGTAAAGCTAAAAAAACTAATCAGCTTCACGCTGTATCCCGCACATAGCAGGGAAGGCAGAGGGAACCCAATGTTAAGATACTCCGTTCCCCAGTTTCTGCCGAATTCTGGAGGCATTGCGTGTTGAATGGCAGAACTCAACGACGCAAAAAATAATATTTTGCTAAAATATATAATCTATTCAGTTCTCTACAATATAATAAAACTGCAATAGGATCTGTTAACTCTTGCATCATTAACGTCGTTACGTAACGCATCGTTTGCATTGTGTGTCATATCTGAGTCATATTAGACGCTCATATTGGTTTTAGAATCATTTAGCAAACTATTATGGCATAAAATGATTTTTATTATACAGAGTGTTTTTGTCTTCACCACTTTTAATGAAATCACAGTATTAACTACTCTACAAAAGCCTAATACAATTAAAACGAAAGCGTTTTTGTCAAAAATTAAAAAGTGATTTTTCAAACAAAATAAATAATAAAATTAAATTTGTAAAATAAAACGCCATTTATAAAGAATGACTCACACAGACACAAACCTATCAAAGCGACAACATCGCACACGTCTCATTTACGAAATCGAGTCGTGTATATTGGCGGTGAAGTTGAGCTTGTTGAAGAGATATCGGTTTCTCGTTTTGGTATATTTTTCGAGAATGAAAAGTGGCAAATCATTAACGTTTAGTAGTATTTTTGCAGTAGTAGGTGCTTACGTTATTAGTATCTGTATGTAACTACGGCACATGTAATATACAGCATGGATAAAAAACATGAAATGAAAATAATAATTCTATGTCTAAACCTTTGAGGAATCTTGATTATTTTTTTAGGTATGGGTTTGAAATATTTTACCCTATATGCTGCTAAAAGCAGCGCAGACGCTTCCAACCTGTATAGATCTATGGATATTTTTTTACATTTCAATGAAAAAAAAATCAATACTAAAGTATTTACTATCTACTATTAAAAATATTAATTTAAATCATATCCTTCAGGCCAGTAGTGGCGCTACAGTTTGTGGGTTCGACTCCCACTCGAGGAAATGAAATATTTAATTCTGAATGTCATCATTTAATTCTATTTAGAATTCGAGGGAAAATGAGATACATAAGTGTCTGAATGGCAACGGAGTTTGTTAACACTACGTCTACTGCTATATGCGGGATGCAGTGTGGAGTTAAAAAAAAATTCTCTCTGAGGAGTAACAAAGTAAATTTTGTAACACTCGCATGATCCTATTTTATCCTATTTTAAAAACATTCCGTATTACATGGTGAAACGTAACGCCGTATTTTATCCAATCGCGTTCAGGAAACGAAAACATTTTAAATATTCAAAAATCTTCTAATAATGATAGATAAGATAAGATTATTATTCTATACATTTCGTATAGAATAATAAACTTATCTCAAGTTATCAACGATGGTGTTAAATATTTGTAAAAAAATATAATCTTAAATTATTGCAAATATTCATTCATAATATGTGCATGACAGCACAGATTTATCTTGAACCTTCTTAGAATTACACGATTTTTTGTTCTGAGACTTGTTTTTACATTAAGTATCACCTTTTTCACTGTTTCGTCAGAGGCTGCTGGCGCCGTAGGTTTAATTGTAAAAAAAATGCTTGTGAGATCCCCATTGGGGCAAAAGATTATATTTAAACTTTTTTTTTCCGCCCATGCAGATAAAGTGCGTTGTTGAGTTTCACCATGCAATACACAATGTCAAACATTTAGCGGAAAGTGAACAATGGAAGTGTCTTAACAAAACTAAAAAAAAATTAATAAATTTTTTTAGCTCAGCTTGAACATCGCGGACTATTACCTTACCTTATGTATAATTACCTTATATGTTATTATCTTCTATAAAATATATTATTTAAAGCTAAACGTGTACATAATAATTATTATAGTTATTTATTTTGTCTACAAGACACAATTTCCGGTACTATACTGTGCGAGTAAACTTAAATTATATGAAATATTATACTTAAATATAGCTATGACGAAATATATAACTATATATTCATATTACAAGTTCTTGTAAAAAATTTTGACGCCATCTTATTCTACCCGTGACCACGAATTACTGCAAAGTGTTCGCAACTTCGGATTTCTGGTAATCCGGTTAAAGAGTTTCATATGAAATTATTGAATTTACAAGATTTTATTTCATTTTATCGAACATTAAGTAAAATGGTAATACTAAAATTTCATTATTGAATTAAATAAAAAAACTTTTATTTATATCAGTCATATCATATTAAATAATTATTTAAAAATGGCAAAACAAACAACACTTTTTTATTATATACTGACTATTAAAACTTAAGAAAGAACAAGTAGATACAAAAATATTTTATTATTTTTCTTAGATAAAATGCCGCGCAAACTTCGTAGTTAAAAAAAGCTATAATTTGCATTGTATTTAGGCGATCAAATTTGGGTGTTCATACCTTTCTATACCTGCAAAGTACATGTGTATTTTATTAATTATTATTTTAATTAAATTATGTCAAAAATTGTGGTTAATTTTGTGCTCTATTTTATTCCTTTTAGAGGACAGATAAACTTATATCGGGGCTTTGCTTCTATCGGGGTAGGCAAAAGGTAATCTAGTGTTAAGACACTCCATTTTCAACGTACCACACATAAACAAAATTCAGCCCCCGTCTGGATTTCGAAGCCACAACAACCGCGTCGATAGTCAGACTCTGTGCCGCTGCGCCATGATGCTCACATATTATAAATTTAAAATATTTCTTAATATATAGTCCTAGAATTCAAAACGACCTTTTACTAAAATAAAATAATAAATATATACAAATTTTTTATCACATTTTAATAGTATTTGCTAGTTCAAAAATTATTAATCTTTTGCAGCTGGCCATTCGAAATAAAAGTTCCTCCTATAGCTGAACTTTCAAAGCAATGGAATCAATTACTTTACGAAATCGTCTTTTAACTCGTTCTCTTAAATCTTAAATAGTAGTTCAATTCAATTCATTCTTTTGATGTTTAAAGATAGTCATTTTTACTAAATTGGAAAGAAAAATCAATAGTTTTATTTATTTTGATGTTGCCGCTCTTTTCTTTACGCCAATTTCAAATATCAGTTGAGTTCTTAGTTAATGCCGTTCCACTCTCACTTCGCTAATGTCACGTTGTATGGAGAGAACACGAAGGAGATGTTACGGTAAAAAAGAGATAAATATATGCTAAAGAGAGATCCAATTAAAAAAAATCATTTAGCTTACTTTTTATGATGGAAATCGATTTTCAAATGTAATTTTTGTCTGCAATGAACAGGCAAGAAAATTCTATATTTTCTAGTATTAATTTAAAGCTAACGTAGATTTAAAAAAACTCCGTTTCGTAAAGACACAAAAGAGAGTTAGTCATTGGTAAAGTATGTGCTCAAGGTGGCTTTAGAATTCATTATATCTTGATTTATGTACATGTAAGAATAAAAGACCAAATCTAGAAATGTAAAATAATATCAATAATATTTTTGTCAATTTAGTGCTCTGCTCTACATATAGATGGATAGGCAGATGGGACGTTAGCGTTAGAAAACACAACCAAATTTTTGTTTAACAGAGTGTAAAAATTTAAATAATAATTTAAATTTAAAAATTAATTAATAATAATTTAAATTTAAAAATTAATTAATAATAATTTAAATTTAAAAATTTTAATAATAATTTTACTTTTTACATTCCCGAGTAGGGTTTGCCACAAATTATCCCACTACAATATCTTCATAGCGCACCATTTCATTTTCTTAAGCTATATGTAAAAGTTTAAATCTGCATTGCATACAGAGAAAATAATCATTTATATAACTTATATAAATCATTATTTTAAATCATTATTAACTATAAATTTGCATATATAATCTAAAATTTAATAGTAAGCTTATAATTTTGATATAATGCTACGTTGGCATCGATTTAAAATGTCAATCTGAATTTATTAGTGTTTCAGCAAGGGACCAATTTATGTTAATCTATTTAACATTTATTTTTTTTACTTCACGCTACGTCCCGTGTTGAGTCATTCCATTCCCTAGTGTTGAGTCACTCCATTCCCATTAAGACACTTCCGTTCCCAAAATTATGCAGGCATTGTGTTGAACTTGTGTTGAACTGTAGATGTTAGCTGCCAAATTTCTTAATTTTATTATCAGCAAATCATGGGGCCTTAAATATGAGTATATGGTTTGTATTACAACTCGATATCTCCAAGCGTTCCTGAGATAAAGGCTCTTGACAGACAGGCAGCTGGACAACAAAGTGATCTTATAAGGGTTCCTTTTTTCCTTAATAGGTACGGAACCCTAAAAATGAAACTACGTTGACATTCATTTTATTTAAATTTCTTCGTAAATTTCGAAGTAAAATAATGAAATGGAAATGAAATTATTAAAATGAAACAGTCTTCAAAGGTTAATAAAAGTCGCTTTTCTATTTATTATTGTATTCAAAGGTCGTGAAGAAGCAATAATAATTTGTAAAGATCAAAAAAAGGTTTTTTAAAAAAAAAATAGACTGTACGTTTTTGTGAAGCCGTTTGCATAGGTAAATTAGTAAAATATTATGTTAGGATTTAATATAAATATATTATAAGAACACTGCTTTATTCGGAGTGGGGAACGGAGTGTCTTAACATTACGTTCCCTCTGCCTATCCTGATATATGCGGGATACAGTGTGAAGTTGACTGTTTTTTTTTATATATCGTATTACTGTGTATATTATGTTACTATATACGAATTTTGTCTTTTTTTTTAGCTTCACACTGTATCCTGCACAAAGGAAGGTTCACAACACTCGGTTCACGTTAAAATGCTTCCGTTCCCCACACCGTTACTATACCTATATTAAGTATGCAGTTTACTTTTGCAAGTTCAACGTGGTCCTTAAGAAGTCCGTTCCGCTCGCAGTAGGAACTGGGCTTAAGAACTTTCATACTCTTCTACCCTGCTATGAAGGAAAAAGCGTGAAACTAAAAGAAACTTCCTTGTACATATATATGTATATATATATATATATATATATATATATATATATATATATATATATATATAAATATATATATATCATTTTTTAATATATAAAATCGTTTTTTAGTAAAATAGCAATGAAGTGAAACATATCCTGACGAAAAGTCTTCTACGTAATATATTCGTTTTATATATAATTTATTTGTTGTATGTAATTTTAATTATTTTAAAATAATATTTTACTTACTATATTCTTTATTCCTTGTCAATTTAATACGTTCCAATTTATTTCATATATTCTGTATCTTGATTAAAATGTATTGAAACAGGTTCAAAAGCCTTATTTATCCCTTTCTTTACTAAAATACCTTCTTAGGATTATCCTTATTACTTTTACATTACTTCATTTTTTTAATAATTTGCTCATATGTATGTGTATTTCAAGATATTATATTTAAATTAAAATCAGCTTCACGCTGTATCCCACACACTGCAGGGTAGGCAGAGGGAACCCAGTGTTAAGGCGCTCCGTTCCCCACTTTCTGCCGAATTCTGGAGGTATTGCGTGTTGAGTGACAGAACTCAACGCCGCGCTTGTCCTCGACACCAGAGCGAAGAAATGGAAATATAAATTTAAGTAAATATTTCATCTCCTCGATTGGGGATCGAACCCACAACCAGTCGGTTTTACAGTCACATTTTGTGCCCCTATGCCACGACTGGCCTCTTTAAATTATTTGTAGCCCATAAATTGGTTTCGGTGGACGAAAAAACGTAAATTTTGTATGAATTTGATGAGTTTTCTTCTAAGTATAGTAGTACTTCCCTAGGAACCTAAATACTTAACATGAGCTTTCTACGAGTTTTTATACGTTTTTGTCAGCCAGTAATGGTAGAGTTTCTTGTAGTTATTTGTTTACTATACATAAAGTATATAGAGTCATGCAAGGTTACCAAAAATCCTTGTGATGTATTCATTATTCGTACTGTATGTATTTAAGAAAGTTTTTACTTCAGATGATAATTTAAGCATACGTATATGTACGTAACATTATACGGGAGTCGAACCTATGGCCATAGTGAAGTGACACACTTTTGGAAAATGTAAGACGATATCTACTTTTATAACTAAGAGTATTATATTATTATATTATTTTGTATGAGCTTTCTTCATTAATGAAGGCTTGCCAACAAAGGTTTCAGATTTCTTAATTAACTTTGTGAGTCTCTACCCTTATTACAAAAAATATGATATTTTACATCGATGCTATTTTACAATTTATGATCAATTATTATTTTGCAAGCACTTTCCAAAAGAAAAAAATGTAAACTGCCTTGTAAACTGCCTAGGTATGTGGGTTCAATTCTCACTTGGGGAAACGAAATATTTCTAATCTTCATTTCCTCGCTTTGGTAATGAGTCAAAGCGCGGCGTTGTCTTCCGCCACTTAACACGCAATGTCTCTGGAATTCGGCAAAAAGTGGGGAACGAAAGTGTCTTAATAAGGAAGATGGTCACTAGATACCCAGGTTCCTTCTGACTCAGATAAAACATAATAAATGTAGTTACATAAAAAAATCTAAAACAGCTCGACGGTGTATACCGCGCATAGCAGAATAGGCAGAGGGGTCCTAGTGTTACGATACTCCGTTCTCCACTATCCGCTGAATTCTTGAAGCAGTGTGTGTGTTAAGTGGCGGAACTCAACGACGCGCTTTACCTCCACACCAGAGCGAAGAAATGAGTATATTAATTTATTATATATCTCGATTAGGAATCGAACCCACAACAAGTCGCGTTTACAGTCACACTTTGTGCCCCTGCGCTAAGATTGGCCGCATAGTTGCATAAAGGATTATTAAATTACTATAAAGCCTCTCAGGTTTTAATAATTGACAATACAAACAATTTATTGTCTTCAAATGACGTAATTTTTAGCAAGTTTTGAAAATGATTTATTATTTTAAAGCCTGATAATGCATCTTAATATCTTAGAATAGATAATTTTGTAGATTTAAATAAAAAAAATAAAGAAATAAAATATCTAAAATATTAAAAACATTTTTATTTCTAAGCTTTTCATTTTTTTTAATGACGACTTTTTTATTATCGGAAGATCAAACATCTCACTAAATTTAGTTAACACACAGACCGATCAGCAACTTATAGCAATAGTTAATTAAAGAAAAATAAATGAAACTTTTTTTTATTAAACAATGGAATTGTGTCACAAAATGATGTCAGAAAAAAAGAAAAACATATATACAAGCAAAGCTGTGTTACAACAGGGAAAATTGGAAAGATAAAAGGTCTTCTTTGACAAGGGGCGACAGGGACAGCCTTAGTTCCTATGAGTATATGGTACTTTCCAAGTCATTGAAGGTCACCCTTCATCATCAACTGTTTATCCCATGGACCAAAAGAGTAGCACACTCAATGTCACATGCTCATTGAAAAGATTAATGTCATTATTATCTCATCAAAAATATAAACGCCAAAATTATTGCCAAGTTCAATATTAATACATATACTTATTTAGAAAACGTATATGAACCCGCGCCTCCTGGAAACCGACCAGGGAACTTGGTTTTCTAAATAAGTATTTTTCTTTCCTAAGTGTAATAACACTTAAAAAATGTTAAAAATAATTACTACATGTTTCATAACTTCCTCGACAAGAGAATGTTGGATTCAAATCCATTTATTAATGTATAAGTGAACTGACTTTGTTATTTACCATTTAAAAAAACTATATATATATATATATATATATATATTAAATTATGAAGAATTCAAAACTTGGCTTGACATGTAGCCGCGTGTCTAGATTTTTTATAATATATTTTTATTTCCTTTATCTAAATACATATGTACACGTAGTGTATATTAAATGCTATTTTTCCGAATAATGCATGTAATACTATAAGCATTAAGAAGGTAAAAAATGGGCCTATTACTTTCATTTCATGAACTATAGAAACATAATTTTAAATTGTAATTTTTACTTCACAATATAGTGCAATTACAAACCTAGTAAATAAATCAGTTTCACGCTAAATCCCGCACACAGCAGGGTAATCAGAGGGAACTTAGTGTTAAGACACTTCCCCAGTTCCCCACTGACCGTTCCCCAGTTTCTACCGAGTTCTGGATGCATTGCGTGTTGAGTAGCAGAACACAACACCGCGCTTTGCTTCGACACCAGAGCGAAGAAATGGAAATATATATTTAAGTAAATATTTCATCTCCTCGAGTGGGGATCGAACCCACAACCAGTCGGTTTTACATTCAAATTTTGTGCCCCTGCGCCACGACTGGCCTCTACAAACCTAGTATTCTAATCATAAAATTTGTTCTTACTAATTATAAAGGAACCTGTTTGACTAAAATAGATATATATAAGAAACACTTTACTCCTTGCGGAACTTCCGCTTAAATCGATCGTTGGAAAACTTTTGAGAGCTTTGTATGTTCTCTTCATAGAAGGTAGTTAGAACTTACACTAGTTCCTGTCAATTAGTACTAATTACTTAGATATCGTTAGCAAGTTTTTAGATGATATAAAGTATTACTTAAATAAACACAGCTTCATATCTTATTGGATTCTTTATTTTAGTTTGACGCTGTATCCCGCGTCCAGCAGCGGAGGCAGAGAACCTAGTTTTAAGAGATTCCGATCCCCATTAGGACGCTTGAGGCACTGTATGTTGAGTGGCGGAACTCAACACCGCATTTTGCCTACTTACCAAAGTGAGGAAATTAAAATATTAGATATTTTGCTGTCCCGAGTAGGAATCAAACGTGCAACCGTCGCGTCGCGTCGCGTCTCGAATGGGGATCGAACCCACCACCAGTCGGTTTTACAGTCACACTTCGTGTGACTGCGCCATGACTGGCCTCAATTATATCATTGTTAAAGCAGAAACCCTCTAAGTTTTATTCGTAAATATGTAATTAGAAACCGAGACAGATCTTAATCGATCATTTTATTCAATAGACAAGTTAAATTTATTTACTTTTAAATGAAGCTGTTCAAATAATTTTCCAATGAAACTGAAATTGAATTACTTTTCTGACGTTCTGCAAAAACCAGATCTAATATCTATCTTTTTCAGAATGAATAAAAAGAAACCAAATTCAAATTCTTTGAACTGGCTTCTTTTTTTTAACTTCATAATTTAATATACTGATAATATAATTTGAGTTCAGTCGTGGCACAGGGGCACAAGCATGTGATTTCAAACGCGATAGGTTGTGGGTTCGATTCCCTCACAAGGAAATTAAATACGTGTTTAATATTTTCATTTATTCGCTCTGGTGTAGAGGCAAAACGTGGCGTTGAGTTCCGCCACTCAACATGCAATACTTCCCGAATTCAGAGGAGTGTCTAAAACTAGGCTTCCAAAAAAAATGGTTCAATTATATGTTTATAAAAAATATAATAACAAAAGAGGCCGGTCGTGGCACAGAGGCATAAAGTGTGACTGTAAAATCGACTGATTGTGGGTTCGATCCCCACTCGAGGAAGTGAAATATTTATTTGTATTTATATTTTCATTTCTTCACTCTGGTGTCGACGCAATGCGCGGCGTTGAGTTCCGCCACTAAGCACGCAATGCCTCCAGAATTCAGCGGAAACTGGAGAACGAAGTGTCTTAACACTAGGTTCTCTCTGCCTACCCTGCTGTGTGCAGGATACAGCGTGAAGCTGATTTAATTTATTTTTTTAATAACAAAAGATAACATACTAAAATATTAATAACTGTCAAAAAATGAGCTGGAACTTATATCTCGTCCGGGAAGCTTTTAAAGTTTCTGATGCCCTAAAAGTTTTTTCCAGAACTACACTTATCTGTATTCGTCAAAAGTTTATTCATATTATCAGATGAGCGTAATGGATGAGTTTCACAGAGACTTATACCATGTATATAGAAAGACTAGTAGGCGCGCGCAGCTTCGCCCGCTTATTTGCACCCTTAGGTGAATTCTAAAAAAAACACGAAGCACGTGTTTAATAAAATATTTTTAACAGTCTGAATTTAATTTTTTATAAAAATCAGTGGTGATTTAAAGATTTTTTCATATAAATTTTCAATCACTTATTTGAACCCTTAGGGGGTAAATTCCATGAAACACGTGTTTAATGAAATATTTTTAAGAGTCTGAATTTCAAATTTTATAAAAATCGGTGCCGATTTAATTTTTTTTCCATAAAAACTTTCAACCAGTCAGTCAGGTACATGTTCTTTCATATATAAAGATCATACAACACTTTTAGAATATTATCCATCGATTTGTCCCCTTTTTCTTTTTTCTTTTTTTTTATTATCTAGATTATTTTTATCTTTTGTGGTATTAGCAGAGGTTGCAATACATCACTATGCTTTACCCCGTTTCAGTAATATTGATAAAATACATATTGTTTGTAATTAACTAGACCGATCTTTTTTGTTGAATATATTTTTTATTGTATCATTGTAAATACCATTATAATAAAAATAACTTAATATATATTAATTAAAAATCGCTCAAAATACGCATAGCTATAAGAAAAGTTTATATTATATATAAAAATTCGAAGAAGCCGCCGTTTGACGGATTATTACCAAACTTTCCAGTTCCAACGTTTGAGTATAATTATTAAGATCATCAATCATCCGGATTAGAGTATGTATTACATTTATATATACTTACTTACTAATGTGATAACAAATTACTTACGCCAGAGTGGAGATATAAGAATAAGATTATTATATATATCATTTCTTCGAGTGGGAATCGAACCCACAACCTTTCGTTCCTGTTGTTGACTGGCGTCTGATTTTGACTAGAGGCGAATAACAAGTATTCAATATAAACTAATAAAAAAGTATATTATTTCTATAACCAATTATATTTTTATATAATGTGTAGTGAAAAATATAGGTTTTTAAGAAAGAAGTGTAAAAAGTATTTATATATTACAATTTTAAAATTTGGCAATCTTTCTTAATTTTTCAATCTAATCTTTCCTATAATAAGAATATTAGAAATAATGACTGATATAATTAAATTAAATGAAAAGAATTGATTTTTAATATTTTTTTAAATATTATTTATCTTTATTAAGATCTATTTTATTGCATGTTGAGTAGCAATTCAAATGGAACTTAACGCAGAACTATTGTCTTGTTATGAGAGCAAAGAAGTGAAAATATTAATAAACTGGAAATCGAACCCACAAACGTCGCGCTTATAGTCCCTCACGTATGCCCATAGGCCACGACGGCCTCGAGGTTTGTTAAGTAGTTGTGGTCGGTAATACCTAAATATTGTATTCACAGCTCGAAACACGTTGTTCGATAAAATCATTCTTGATGTGTTTTGAATCCCAAATAAAGCAGGCTGTTAGCTATTTCCGTAAGGCACTTTGTAAATGAACAGTGTTAATAATAAAATATACGTAGGATTTTTTTTTGAGTACCAGTCATAACTCAGGAGCAGAAGCGTGCGACTGTAAATGTGACAGGTTGTGGGTTCGATCCCCATTCGAGCTAATAGCGAGTATAAATTTAGCTTAAGCTAAATTTAATTTCCAAAAAATTTTTAGCTTTTAAGCAAAAAAAATTTTTTTAGCATCAATCACACTTTGTATACTTTCCCGTAAGAATCGAACCAATTGATAATACAGTCAGACGCTGTTATACCGCTGGACTACAGCCATGTACATATTTTTGTATTATATTATAGTTATTTATATATTTTATTCATAATGTGCTCACTAAGAAAAAATATGTTGTGTTGAAAGTCATTAAACACAAAATAAAATCAGAATAATTATTTTAAGAAATATGTTTAAATAATAATGAAGAAATATTTTTTATAAATGTAGAGCCATCATACTAAGTAAATAAAAAGTTTTGTTGTCGTCGTTGGTTCGATTCCCATTCAAGGAATAAAATATTTAAAATTTTAACTTCTTCCACCACTCAACATGCAATACTTCCAGAATTCAGTGGAAAATGGGGAACGGAGTGTCATAACACGTTAGATTCCCTCAGCCTACCCTGCTGTGTGCGGGATACAGCGTGAAGCTGATAAAAAAAGGATAATTATTCTAATATAATATAAAGATGTATTTGTATAGGTATTCCTACGTAAACGCAAAGCATAATTACCAAAGGTCCATAAAATACGAAGTTTGTAACAAAACTAAAATAATATCGAAAATATGGCTTAGAGGTCCCTTTGTTTAAACCAATGTTTACTCTTAAAATTTATTGAACAAAGTTTCGTACGCTTTTAAACTGCTTTAGTGTGTAAAATTAGATGTCATAATTAACCACGTTTATGTTAGGTTATAGTTTGGTTGTAGTAAATTTTAACTGTTTATATCGATATTGCACTTCTACCATATATATTTTTTTATTTCAAGACATTGTTTTCTTGATATGAAATGTTAGGTGGCGGAACCCAACTCCGCAATTGATGGAACAGAATCTAAATTTTAATATTTAGATTTTCTATGGCTATAACATTAATTGATAAAATAAGTGAAAATAAAGGAAATAGCACACAATTCTCATTAATTTTGATTTACATTTAGACATTTTCTATTTTGTAAATAATTTCTAGAAAAGACACCTAAGTGCCTGAGTGTACCTTTGTGAAAGCATAGAACATGTAAGAGTAAATAGAAGCTTGTTTTTCAAAGTGTTCGTAGTGACAAAACTTTTAGTACTTTACTAAATCATTGTAATTATTACAGACATTTTGATAAAAAAAATATAATCACCATATTACTTCTACAGGCCATTAGTGGCGCAGCGGCACGAAGTGTGACTGTAAAACCGACTGGTTGTGGGTTCGATCCCCACATTTATTTCAATTTATATTTCCATTTCTGTCCTCTTGTGTCGATTTACTTAAATTTATATTTCCATTTCTTCGCTCTGGTGTCGAGGTTAAGCGCTGCGTTGAGTTCTGTCACTCAACACGCAATGCCTCCAGAATTCGGCAGAAAGTGGGGAACGAAGTGTCTTAACATTAGGTTCCCTCTGCCTACCCTGCTGTGTGCAGGATACAGCGTGAAACTAATAAAAAAAAAATACTTCTAGTAAGAGTTACTCTTTTTGTCACGTTATATGGTTCATGTATAATTTTGACAAGTGTTCACGAGTTTTAATTTAAAAGTTTGTAATTAAGTTTAATTTGAAAATATTATACCTTTTTCCTAAGTTATAGAAAAAAAATTAACAACCAAAGTGAAACCGCGAAATATTCACAATATTAGATACACCTACAACGTTATATAGTACATAATCCATCTACACATATAATATATAGAAAGCACAAGTAAAATTTTTACCTAAAAATTGTTACCAATATTCCATTGATCAGTTGACGTGAGTAATTCGGATTCTCTGGTATATTAAATTGTCGAAGAAGCCCTTACGCAATATACTCGATGCTCACCCAATTCCTCTGCGTCATTAGCTCCCAAATCAATTCGTCTTCACAAATAGAGATGGCCTCAAACTTCGTTACAGTTACAAGTTGAGAAACCTTTTTCTTGTTTTTTTGCTGAATTTTATATAGCTTCGTTATTATTTATGTCTTCGATATGTTTTAGGACGAGGACAAAATAAAATATATAAATTCTTATTATTTTTTTAATGTTATTTGTTATGTTGAGTATAATTATAGCAAAATAAGAAATAATAATTTGCATACTGTGCTATAATATAATACTTTCCTATACTCCCCGATTTTTGTGGACATTCGAGGAAATGAAATATTTATTTAAATTTATATTTCTTCGCTCTGGTGGCGAGGCAAAGATTGGCGTTGAGTGTCGCCACTCAACACACAATGCCTCCAAAGATGGAGAACGGAGTGTCTTAACACTAAGTTTCGTCTGCCTACCATGTTGTATTGTGTGAGTACTGGCATTGTCCGTCAGTAACACAGTAACACAGTAATAAAATAAAATTACATTTATTGATCAAATATTTCTCAGATTTATTTATGTTTTTATAAATAATAAAAAAAATCAGATTGCTCTATATTTCCATAAGATATCAATATTAAAGTATATTGTATGAAAAGATAGTGCTAGGATTTCGAGCAAATCATACATTTTAAATAGTGGTTTTTTTTTTTAAATTGAATAATATTTAAAGCCTTACAATTGACCTAAAATGGAGACATCCAATTTAGGTCAATTGGAAATGGAGACATCCATTCAATTCAATTGGTAGACTAAAACCATATACAATCTACGTATGTTCTTGAGTTCCGCCATTCAATACGCAATGCCTCCAGAATTCGGTGGTAAGTGGAGACCGAGGGGAACACTAGGTTCCCTCTACTTATTCTGCTATGTGTGCATGCGGGTTACAGCGTGAAGATAAAAAAAAAGTTTTTTAAGCATGTTTTAAATCCCACGTTGTTTAACGATGTTATTTGTTAAACCTTTTATCATATACTATAAAATTCTACTTGACCAATTTAAAAGTTCTTTTAGGATAAAAAAAATACTTTCAGCTTCACGCTGTATTCCGCACACAGCATGGTAGGCAGACGGAACCTAGCGTTAAGACACTCCGTTTCCTACTTTTGGAGGCATTGCGTGTTGAGTGACGGAACTCAACGCCGCTCTTTGCCTCGACACGAGAGCGAAAAAATAGAAATATAAATTTAAATAAATAATTCATTTCCTCGAGTGGGGATCGAACCCACAACCGTCGTTACCCTTGTGCCCCTGTGCCACGACAGCCTCAAAAAAAAAACTTTCGAGTCATCAAAATAAGCAATAAAATTGAACTGTTACTCTACACAACATTTTTTTTTCTTCCGAGAAACACAACAAAAAATTGACACTCGTTGAAACAAGTTCAATCATTTAGTGATAATAAAGTTAAGAAGTTGCGAGGCAGCTTTCAATTTTACATACATATTTTTAATCGTGCCATTGGTATTTACATTAGCTGATCATTTGCTACGTATGTAATGTCTTGTTATCTCTTATTGACATTTAGTTTTTTTTTTAACTTCAAGTTTTTTCCCACGAATAATTAATTCGAATAGTATGGGAGGCAAATGATAGTACGGGAAAGCTAGTGGACAGGAGACACCTTATTCTCAACTCAATAAAAAGAAACCGAGGCCGGTCGTGGCGCAGCGGCACGAGGTGTGACTGCAAAAACCGACTGGTTGTGGGTTCGATCCCCATTCGAGGAGATGAAATATTTACTTAAATTTATATTTCCATTTCTTCGCTCTGGTGTCGAGGTTAAGCGGCGTTGAGTTCTGCCACTCAACACGCAATGCCTCCAGAATTCGGCAGAAAGTGGGGAACGGAGTGTCTTAGCACTAGGTTCCCTCTGCCTACCCTGCTGTGTGCGGGATACAGCGTGAAGCTAAAAAAAATAAAAATAAAAAGAAAATAAAGAATACTCCTTAAAGGAGATCGAACCTACTACGCCACGAAGGCCTTAATCCTTTTCAACACTCCATTAAGTTTTATTTTTATTTAAATTAAATTTTTAAATTATTAAACATATAATTTTATTAATCTTAACACCAATATTAGCTTTGGAACAGTTTTGGGTAATATTAATAAATTAATTTTATTCTCTTTTCTTATCTCTGATGATGGTTCTAATCAGGTGATAAGGCGAAGTACAGGTTCTGATATTTGATATAATTATAACGTCTTAATAAAGGTTGTTATCCATTTGTCGTATCCCACAAGCGTGTGACTGCAAACGTGACAAATTGTGGGTTCGATTCCTAATCGAAGAAATGAAATACTTAATATTTTAATTTTTTCGCTTTGATGTCGAGACAAAGCGCAGCGTTGAGTTCCGCCACTCAATACGCAATGCCTACAAAATTTGGTGGTGAGTGGAGTGTCTTAATACTAGGCTCCCTTTGCCTACTACTCCCTTTGCTTACTACATGCGGGATAAAACAGGCAAAAGCGGGCAAAAAATTAAAAAAAAATCATCTCGTTTAGAAATACAAAAATTGTACGCAAAAGTAATTTCAATTCAATTACAATTTCTAAAAGGTCTTCTCATCTACGATTTGTCGTATTATTCAAAACGTGCTCAGAACTATGTAATATGGGTACATATATTCGTATTATATGTGTGTTCAATATAAATATAATAGTTTACTGAGCCCTAAGTTAATAAAGTACATATTTGATTTTGGAACAATATTAGGCTAAAGTTTGTCTAGACTGGTTTATATTGCTCTTGAATACTAACATATAGAAGTAGCTATTATTTACGTTTTGGAATTAAATTTAAATATATATATATATATATATATATATATATATATATATATATATATATATATATATATATATATATATATATATACACAAAAAATAAAGTTAATCGATTTAAAGAATAAATTGTATCCTTTTAGTACAAATAGTAAAGGATTTTTTGTTTAAAAAGAAGTTTTGATAGGACATTTGTACAAAGAAAAATATTTAAATTTAAATTTATTTTATTATTAAATATGGTATAAAAACTTTACAAGGTCAGCCTTGAGAATTATATTTATTTAAAAATTAATTTCAAAAATGTAAAAATAATAAAAAAATATATAAATTAACTTAAAAGTAAGACACCAACATTTAAAGTGCACGAAACAACGATATAGTCATTGATTACTCATTACTTATTCATCGACATAACTTCTTTGTCTCTAAAGCTTTTAAGTTCAAAACTTAGATAAGGTTAAACAAATCAACTTGTACTTTCCTTAACAAATAACAATACATAAACTATATTTAATACATCAGATAACCTTAACAAGAAATCCCGGCGTGGAGTTCCGCCACTCAACACACGATGCCTCGAAAAATTCGCCGGAGAGTAAGGAACGTAGAGTCTTAACTCTAGATGCGCTCTGCCTACTCTACTATGTGCGGGATATAGCGTGAAGCTGATTTTAATTTAGATAGCCTTATCTTTTGAATACATCCCTAACCTCTTCAAATAAGTAATATGAAACATAACTATAAACAAAAGGTAAAGTTCCTTGAAGTACACCATTTATAAACATCGCATGGACTTGTGGTGACCGATAGAAACAAGATACCAGGCATCAGCCGAATGGACAAACAAACACCAACGGTCGTTTCAAACATTGTTTTCCAGTGAAACTCACTTACCGGTTTATTGAGAAGTTTGTTCAATCATTACACGAACTTAAAAACGATCCAAAGTTCAACTAAAGTTTCAAAGGTAGCACAGAATAACTTTTTTTTTATATTTTTTTAGATAAATCAGGTTTAAAAGTTTCAAAGTTTATCGCGATTTACTGAGACTCCCGTATAAAGCTAGGACGCGGTGTACCGGATGGTGCCGACTAGCCGACTGGCGGGCCGGGCTGTGGAGGCCCCCCCCCCGCGAAGCCTGCGGCCGTAACGCCATCATAGCTACATTTACCTTAAAGCTTATATTTGTGAACTTTTAAAGTTTATTGAATACAGTTTGTATGGTTTTTTTTATGGTATTTTTTTTTTTGGAAGATTTTTTTTTTTATTAATAGTGTCAACAAAACTATTACAGTTTATTTGTCTAAAAGTATTATATTATAATATTTATTATTAGCTGTTATATGATATTTTGATATTATATATGTTTTTTATTTTTTGATTAGGCCTTAAAAGTAAATTCACTTGATGCAATTTTTAAATAATGAAAGGTAAGGTAAGCTTACTTATACATCCATATATTTGAGGGCCGTCATGGCGGAGTTACTAGTTTGACCAGCAGTATTTATTGAAGTTCAAAAGCTTAAATTTCGTTGAAAATTATGAACCGATTATAGAGATCGTTTTCAATATATATTAGTAAAATGTGTCGTATAGAATAATTTATTTTAATTTTTTAATTACTATTGGATTATATTGTATTAAGAAAACTTTTGGTTCTATAATTATATTTTTTATTGTGTTTTATTGTTGTATCCCACAACATTACAGCAGTGTAGGTAGAAAGAATCTGGAAATCTAGCGTAAAGACACTTCCATTTGACACTGTCCACCAAATTCTGGAGGCATCACGTTGTTGAGTGACGGAACTTAACGCCACGCTTTTTGTGTTTACTTTTACTTTTTGATTGAGGAAATTTTCTCAAAACATTTCCTTCATTCTAATGGGGGGTCGCACATACTCACAATCTGTCGTGCTTACAGTCTAATGATGCTTGGGCCCCTAAAACATTATAGTTTTAACTAATATTTAACGTCATTTTCGGTTAAATTAAATTAAAGACTATGAATATAACATATATTTTCAAAGATTTTTAATTAAAAGTCTATACAATATACATTTTCTTCTTCGTCTTCGAGTTGTTTTCTAGTTAAGACATCCTTAATTTTTTATACATTTACATAGCATAGTTAGCAATTCAGTCATTGTAAAAGATATACAAAATATATTTAAATCATAAAATCTATTTCATATTATATAAATCAACATATTATTCTATTCAGCAAAGCTACTATTTGTAAAATTACAGTGGTTATACATATACGGTTCACGAAGTTCCGTTATTTAAAAAAAATTGCATCGCATTGTGTATAGTTACGCCTAACGCGTGACGAGCACGCGCTTCCATCTCTTCTATTGTTTGTACCTATTCATAATAGATTAATATTTCATTTGATAAGATTTTAATATCCGGTGATAGAAACTAAAAAGTAAAAAAAGCTATTTGTAGAGTAAGCAGAAAAATTGATCGTACTTCCAACGCATTTAATATAGAGATCTCATGTTAGCGGATCCAAACGCTGTAATTAAACTTATCAGATAAATATATCTTAAGTATATTATCTTTAGTCTTTTCGTCACTGATACCATAAAGCCTAAAGACAAAAGTCTTAAAAGAGTGATCTACCACTTGTCATACAAACGATGTCGTCTAGAGATTGGTAAAAAAAGCAAAACCTAGAGTTTCACTTGATTCTCTCTGCTTACTGCTAAGACTCTTTTTTCCGGTTTTGTAAATATTAAGTAAAAGGACATATTTTTTTTATTTAGTGGTTTAGTTTAGCAGTTAGTAAATTCTTACATTAATTGAACATTCTTAACGAATGAATAAAGTAAAGCAAAGTTGCTAAGTATTAGTCACAAGTGACCGCATACTGGCCAACTGAGTCATATCTATCTTCCTTAAAATGGCTTTCAAGAAAACATCGAAGAAAATTGTTATAATCAATTTACATAGCAGATTCCTCAGGGATAAAGGAAAGAATTTTTATGAAAACTCTGAAATATGCGGAAATTACTGACATGCAAAATTGTTTATATTTATATAAATATACCGAGTATATCTGGGTCGATGGACTAACGTATATAGATAGATAGACCTTATATAAATTCGGGATTTTATTTTGTAATTTAGCAAATATTTAAGTTTTTTTTTCAT
Source organism: Heliconius erato x Heliconius himera (assembly GCA_013421005.1). Taxonomy (NCBI): domain Eukaryota; kingdom Metazoa; phylum Arthropoda; class Insecta; order Lepidoptera; family Nymphalidae; genus Heliconius; species Heliconius erato x Heliconius himera. The sequence continues at coordinate 14,649 of JAATLQ010036813.1, read as the reverse complement.
TTTTCACTGGTTTTTTTTATTTCAATTTTTAAATATACAATGTAAAACATTTTTTAGACATTGTCGTTCAGTAAGCTTTACGTTTCTATAGACTATTCTAATGAATACCAGTAGCGTGTGTAATTGATTGTAAAAAAATACATGCTTTTTTTTAACTACAACCCCTCTACACAATGTAATTCTAAGCTATCTCAGTTATCGATACAATTTAATTTTCATATTTTTTCTTCAATGCTATTTATTGCCTTTTATAAAACAATAATCTACAGTAGTCACGTTACCTCATACTACCCCTACTAATTAACTACTCCGAGAAAGAAAACACGTGCGTAGAGCCAGCACTCATACTTTTTTTTCCAATTATCACAAATTCTAAAATATTTCCTAAACTAAAAAGATTTATATCAATTAAAATGCTATTAAAATGCTAAGTCATGTATACATATAAGGTCCTGATTGGAAACACGATAGTTGTAGGTTTAATCTCCTCTTAGGGAGATAATTTTTTTTCCACGCCCTGATAAGGCAATGTTCCTTCATTCAATACGAAATATATCGAATGCAGGCGAATGCAGAGAATAGATTATTTTGATGCTAGAGTCACTCTGCTGACCTCTATACGCGTGAAGCTGAAAAATAAATTTTACGTTTCCATAATATTGTAAAAATAAAACAAAATAACTATATCAGCTTCACGCTGTATCTCGCACACAACACGGTAGGCAAAGGGAACCTAGTATCAAGACACTGCGTTCCCCACTTTCTGCCGAATTCTGGAGGCATTGTGTGTTGAGTGGCAGAACTCAACGCCGCGCTTTGCCTCGACACCAGAGCGAAGAAATGGAAATAAAAAATAACTATAAAATCAAAATTATTATGAAAATCTTATATTTTATACATTTATTTATTTACACGTTGGAAGCGATACGTGAAGTTTAATTAATAAAATCGAGTACAAGTTGAGTTGTCACATATTGCCCTAGAAAGAGTTTAATAAAATGAACTAACTTATTTTTATTTGCAGCTTATTGCAAATATGCTTGTTATTGAGTTTCACATGACCTAAATTAATTAAGTCTTTCTAAACTCTCTACTAACACTTATGGGCGTAATATATGTATGTATACATTAATATTGTATAAATTATCGGATTATTGGGCAAAATCCACGAAATTAGGAGGACAGTAGGGAACGCAAGAGTCTTATTAAGAACGAAGTGTCTTAATATCAGGTTCCCAAGGTCCTTCCGCCTAGCTAGCTAACTGCAGAACACAGTGTAAAGCTAAAAAAACTTAATCAGCGGTATTTAACCACGCGTCTGTCTTACCAAAGCGGAGATACAAGAATAATTCTTTAAATTTCTAGTATTCTTTATATTTAAAAATATAAACAAAAACAAATTGTAGCTAAATTTAACAAACTCCTCAGATTTTTTCACGCATCATTTTAAACCAGGTGAAAATGTCAACAGCGTTTTGAATGTTCCTCCAAGTACGTGTGTTGCACAAAGGAAATTTTTGAACTGTGAGTGCATCTTGAAGCTCTAGAGTACAATATATAGCATTTAAATATAAAGGCGACTCTACATAAAATCTTTACTGTAGTTGCTGTTTAAATGAGCAACTAAAACCGCAGCGTGTTTTGTCTCAAATTTCATGTTCAATCTACATTTTTGGCTTTTGGTTGTAACATAATATTATAATGGAATATTTTTATTTACACTTTTTTGATTATAGTACCTTTAAAGCCTCGGAATATTATTTTTATAATCTGTTCTCATTTATCTGTTTTTTTTTTAGCTCCACGCTGTATCCCGTAAACAGCAGGGTAGGCAGAGACAAAATTGGTGTTAAGATGCTCCCCACTTTCAGCTGAATTCTTATTGAGTGGCAGAACTCAACGCCATGTTTTGCCTCGACACCAAAGCGAAGAAATGGAAATATAAAATAAATATTTCATTTCTTCGAATGGGGATGAAACCTACAACCAGTCGTTTTTACAGTCACACTTTGTGCCCCTGCACCATGACTGGATAATTTTTAGGAAAAATAAAAAAGAGAAAAATCGGATCACTTGAGTGTCCCTATGTTCGTCTGTCACGTTCGTAAGAGTCAGTTATCTCAAGAGCGCGTGGAGCTATCCAACTGTAATTAATACCAATATAGCTCTACTTTCCCTTGGAGCACTGAAAAGATCAAACTTTTAAATCAAAGATACGTGCATCGTAATCAAAGTTTTATAGGGTACCCTCGTTGACCTACTGTTATGAAATATAAAGAACTTAAGGGAAACAATCTGACAAGAGAAAATTAATAGATATTTCATGAAAAAAAAGTATATCATTTCAGATATATATTTATTTGTAGCTTCTTTCAAACAAAATGAATGAATTCATACACCAGAAAATCTAAATTTGTCAACCTTATTTACGTAATTAGAACCTAAAGGGCTTAATCCCGTAGACCTATAATTATTAAATTTGATGAGAAGTTGAAAACTTGCAGTACACATGAAGGAAAAAATATTGAAAAAAAAACGATATAACATTAAAATTGGATCGGGACTACTGTGAGTCCAAGTTGCTCGCATTTATTATGATGTAAGCGTATAATTTATTTGATCAATATTTTTTAAGTATTAAAAGAGCCATCGGTTCACCAATTCAAAAATTTTGTTTTTAATAAAAAATTTACAAAACTAAATGCATTAGATATTTTTTATGTCTTTAATACTATATCGCCAATACATATGCAAAAATACCAATTAATAAAAACAATTATTAGAAACTCGATCGTAATTCAAATCTCAGCAAAACTTTGTTCAAATCTTGTATAGAAATCGAGAGATTTACTGCAGGAACGGTTAGTACGAAGCAACTTAGATATCGGTTAAATATTAGACTAAATATATCAAATGACTATCGAAGTAGTGCCATGTCCAATTAATTCACCACAAACTGCTCAAATTTCTAATTAAATATAACAAATTTATAAAACATTATCGTGCTTATTTATTTTCATAGATCGATCTGACTATATCCTTTTTCAAAGGGGTGGGTACCATTAAAAAAATAGAATAAAATAAATATTATAGGAGGCTTTCATACAACTAACATTATTTTTTTGCCGTTTTTATAGATAATCGAACCCGAGTTGGGTTCGATTATCTCTTGTACTTTTTTAATTAAAAGGATTTTTTACCTGAGTGGAAATAAAACCTACAACTATGTCACGTTCAGACATTTCTCGACTGCATTTAAAGGTATAAGTGACACATAATTTAATAAATTCATTAGAATATAAATTCATTTGGAAAAACTAGTATTTTTGTTTAGTTTTTCCGCCGAATTCTGAAGGCATTGTGTATTCAGTAGCGGAATTCAACGCCGCGCTTTGCCTCCACACCAGAGCAAAGAAAAGAAAATATTAAATAATTAATTTCTTAGAATGGGAATCGATACCACAACCAGTTGCATTTACAAACTTTGTACCACTGCGCCACCACTGGCCTCAATAACAATGATATTTATATGACAAAATGATAACGATATATATTATTATAAGGATATGACCATCTCTATAGTGTACAATAAGGTCCTTCAAACAGCGATCTCGGGACTGCTTTAATTTCAACGAAGCGAAATCTTCTGGAGTTAACACGTTTTTGCTCTTACTTGCACGACCCTTCCTCTAAAAAATACCTCAGTAAACCAAAAAATTTCGAGATTTATATTTATACTCTGACTATTCGTTGTTCTATTTGAAGATTTTTTTTTGTTTTTTACTTTATCCCGTTATAGGAGGATAGTAGGAGAGAAGTGGGTGTTAAGACACTTCGTTCTAGTTTTTTTTACCTCATTGGCTTTGTTCGTTGAGTGGCGAAACTCAACGCCGCGTTTTGCCTCGTTACCAGAGCAAGGAAATGAGAATCAAACTCACAACCGTCACGTTTCAAATCGCTCACTTGTGCCATATATTCATTATTCTTAATTTCAAATTAGATATTACATATCACAATAATGTGATAAGTATAATTTTAGAGATTTGAAATTATTTAGATATGTGAGTATTTATATAACTGGTCCTAGATAAAATTGAGGCTGCCTTAGCAATATTGCGATGTCTATAGTTAGTATCTAGAATAAAACGATCTGGATCAGGTATGTAGAGATGCTTATTTACTCAAATCAGCTTCACGCTGTATCCCGCACACAGCAGATTAGGCAGAGGGAACCTAGTATTAAGACACACCGTTCGTCACCTTCCACTGAGTTCTGGAGGCATTGCGTGGTGAAACTCAACGCCGCGCTTTGCCTTGACAGCAGAGCGATGTTATGAAAATATAAATGTAAGTAAAAAATTCATTTTCTCGAGTGAGGATCGAACCCATAGCCAGTCGAATTTACAGTCACACTTTCTGCCCCTGCGCCACGACTGTCCTTATTTACTCAACACACTATAATCCTATTTCTAGCTAAATACAAAGTAAATGACACGAGAAATAATCACCAAATTTTCTTTTTGCCCGCTACTATAACGAAATACATTTCTTGGGATACCACTTAGAAACATTCGTTAGGATATTTTGTCACAAACCGACCGTATCTCACAAACTAATCTGATTACTTCGAGGAAAAACACGATGGAAAAGAAAACTTTGGGAAACTAAAAATTTTCCGCAATTTAATCAGAAGTGTGGAAATCTATGGAGTTGGCTATATTGGTACGCCCGGAGCTAGTAATATATCAAGATACTTGCTACTCATTCAGCTATTTCAATTTTTAAAAAGTTTATATGTCTACGCTGTATCCCGCACACAGCAGGGTAGACAGAGGGAACCTAGTGTTAAGACACTCCGTTCCCCACTTTCTGCCGAATTCTGGAGGCATTGCGTGTTGAGTGGCAGAACTCAACGCCGCGCTTAACCTCGACACCAGAGCGAAGAAGTGGAAATATAAATTTAAGTAAATATTTCATCTCCTCGAGTGGGGATCGAACCCACAACCAGTCGGTTTTGCAGTCACATCTCGTGCCGCCGCGCCACGACCGGCCTCAATTTTTTTTTATAATTTATATGTCTACAACAAAATAAATATAAAATAGATATTTCATACACAATGTCCAAATCGTGCGGCTATAAACGCGACCGTTGTGGGTTCGATCTCACTCGGGGGAAAGAAATGCTTACGGTTTTCATTTCCTCGCTCTGGTAACGAGGCAAAGCGTGGAGTTAAGTACTAACACGAAAATGGAAGAAGGAAGTGTCTTAATGGGAACAAAATATTCAAATTTTTTTTTTTATTTCCCTCGGTAACACGCTGTATCCTGCACACAGCAGGACAGGCAGAGGGAACCTAGTGTAACACAAAGTGCAGCAATGGCTTCCACCACCAATATACCTTTATCTGAAATAATGATATTATGGATTCTATACGTATTTGTCGACAATTTTAATTATTTTATTTTACAATATTTTGTTTTAAAAATATATACAATACACATAGGTACCTTCACCTTGAAGAACAAAATACCTTATCGGATTTTTTTTAATCTTCTAAATAGCATTTTCTATCATAATTCTTAATATAAAAAAAATTATAATATAAAATAAATTTCCTATAAGCTAAAATAAATTAAATTAATTATATAATATACAAAGTTAAATTCTACACTAAGCGATTCGGTTTAATTTGCAGTCCTGTCCTTTCAAAGCTTCGTCCAACTTGAAGCGAAACTTGTTAACGGCGGACCTTCTTAGATCATTCAATATACAGTTGAAACTCTTTAATGGCTATAGTAAATATTGTAGGTTAAGTATTTTTTTTTAATTAAGGCCAGTCGTGGTGGTATAAGCGTGTGATTGTAGGCGTGAGAGGCTGTGAGTTCGATTTCCGCTCGAGGAAATATTTAGTATTCTCATTCCTTCGCTGTGGTAGCGAGTTCCGCCATTCAACAAGCAATGCCTTCATAACGCAGCTGGAAGAAGTAGGGAACGGAAGTTTCGTAATGGGAACGTAGTGTATACAGCTCATAGTAGAGTAATTAGGAGAGACCTGAAAACCTAATGTTAAGACACTCCGGTCCCGTTAAGACACTACAGTTTCATACTTTCTGCTGAATTCTCGAAGCGTTGTGTTTCGTGCGGTGCTACACACACACACACACACACTACACAAAGCGCTTTGCCTCGTTATCAGAACGAGGGAATAAAAATGTTAAATATTTAATGTCCCCGAGTGGAAATCGAACCCACAACCGGTCGCGTTTACAGTCGCACACTTATGCCCTTGCGCCATTACAGGTTTTCCTAAATAGCGGTCGAGCACACAATTTTCACATACGCGAACACATTGTACTATATACATACATATATAAAAAAATCAGCTTCACGCACATTGCAGGGTAGGCAGAGGGAACCTCCGTTCCCCGCTTTCTGCCGAATTCTGGAGGCGTCCTCGACACCAGAGCGAAGAAACTGGAAATATAAATTTAAGTAAATATTTCATATTCTCGAGTGTGGATCGAACCCACAACCAATCGGTTTTACAGTCACATTTTGTGCCCCTGCGCTACGACTGGCCTTATTTACTCAACACACTATAATCCTATACATATACACAATAATTTATTCTAATTTGTAACATTACATCTACATATAAACATTCCTCACATAAATTATTAAAATATTTCAATAATTCCTTTTAACTACCTATACTATAACAAGTTTACATAATAATCCTTCGAAGAGATTCCGTAGAAAGTACGTAACGGGAACATAGTACAAGTAATTGGATGAAAATGAACACCTTGGGGCACGATGCAGTTATGCGAAGCATTTATTTGGGGCAGTTAACACCTGTTGCACGCGTGACTCACTGGAAGTGATGATGGACGGACACCACGTATGTACGTGTTGTTAGTGATTAGGGCTGTGAATAATTTAGTAGTATATATAGTAGTTATAGTAGATAGTGGGTGCATATTAATCTGCAAAATTATTTTTTACGCTTTTGAACACTCGTCTGGTTGTGAACGTTGGTTGTGGGTTCAATCCTACTTGGGACGACATATGCAATTTCTAAAATTTGGAAAGCGGAATATGAAGTGTATCGAGACCAGGTTCTCTCAGTAATTATTTTCAAATAATAATTTTACTATTTTTTTTTTATCAGCTTCCCCCTGTACGCTGTTCTGCAAAACACTCCGGCCCACATTTTCCACCACTGGTTCGATGCATTGCGTTTTGAATGGCGAAACTCAACTGATTCATTCTAAATTCATTCCTCCGAGTCGGAAATGAATGTAAAACCGCAGCATTTACTGTTAAGCTTGTGCCACTGCGCCACAACGGCCTTTGATTTTCTAAGCTTCTATTATTTGTTTATGTTTGTTGTAATCTGATTGTGGATTCGATACTCAATCGAGGAGATGAAATAGTTATTCAAAATGGTATTTCCATTTCTTCGCTCTGGTGTGGAGGCAAAGCACGGCGTTGAGTTCTGCTAGAAAGTGGGGAACGGAGTGTCGTAACACTAAGGGTTCCCTCTGCCTACCCTGCTGTATGCGGGATACAGCGTGAAGCTGATTTTGATTATTAAATAAAAAAATATGCAAAAAACGTAGTCATTATAAAATTGTATAATTGTTGTTACTATATTTATTTCCAGTCACAATTTATAAGAAAATAAGCTATTTTTGCTAGGTCAGTGACTCCTTTGAACTCGTCTGACCTAGTTCCATAAAGTAAAATGGTACAACTAAGCTGTAGCTCATTACCTTATGATTTTTGTATGAATGATGCTACTTTATAGGTAACATACATCATTCATACATATATCATATATATACTTAATAAAAGACTATAATGCCGCTACCGATACAGTTTTCTGTACTCGTAGGACTAGTGGGCGCGCGCAGCTTCGCTCGCTTATTTGCACCCTAAGGAATGAATCCTTAACCACGAAACACGTGTTCAATAATATATTTTTAACAGTCGGAATTTAAATTTGTATAAAAATCGGTGGCGATTTATAGACTTTTCCATTAAAATTTCCAAACCCTTAGGGGTGAATTCTAAAAACCATAAAACACGTGTTCAATGAAATATTTTAAAGATTCTGAATTTCAAATTATATAAAAATCGGTACTGATTTAAAAAAAACCATACAATCTTTCAATCCCTATTTCATCCCTTTAGGGTTAAAATATTTCAAAATCCCTTAGTGGATGTCCCGAGAAAATAAACATCTGTCCAAATTTCACGTTTCTACCATCAGTAGCCACGGCTGTGAGCGTCTTACGTCAGTCAGGTACATGTCCTTATATATATATATATATATATATATATATATATATATATATATATATATATATATATATATAGATAAAGCAGGCTCAGCTTAGAAAATATAACGTCAAAACACTCCGTTCTCTCCGTTCGCACCTACAGAGAAACTCGTTTTCCATAACAAAATATGCTCTGCGCTTTATAACGTACTAATCATCGTAAGAAACTTTGCTTGCGTCGGTTTTAAGATGCAAAATGAAAATTTCAGTTTTCTCGTTAAATATGGTGTGAATTTCAGGAAATATTTTTCTATTCTATGCTCTCTAACCATTCTACATGCTATATTTCAACTTTTTAAGTCCAGAATCTGTCTGTTAGTAACTACGTAAAGAAAGAGTTTTTTATTCATACTATGTATGGTCACACTGTATCTCACACATTGCAGGGTAGGTGGAGGGAACCTAGCGTAAAGACACTCGGTTCCTATTCAGACACTTCGGTCCCCCACTTTCCGCCGAATTCTGGAAGCATTGCGTGTTGAGTGGCGGAACTCAACGTTGCGTTTGGCATCGTTGCCAGAGCGAGGAAATGTTAACATTAGTATACATACTACATATATAGGTATGTTCTTTTTTTGTCTTTACGCTGTATCCTGCACACAGCAGGGTAAGCAGAGGGAACCTAGTAAGACTTCGTTCCTTATTTACGGCCGAATTCTGATAGCATTGCGTGTTGAGTGGCGGAACTTTATTAGCAATACCTCACATGAGTTTCCTCCCGATAAGGGCCGTTGCCTACAAGCAAGTACCGATTGACAGAATTCCATTGCTTTTATAGTCTTTCTCATCTACATCTACCCTTTTTTACACATTATATATACTTAACTAACAATACATATACATAGCTAACAATACATAACGAATATATATACAGACTTAACGTGACCAAAATAAAAAAATATTCAAAACAAAAAAAATAAATGTTTGTACCACTGCACCACCGATGTGTGGTCAAAAATACGCAAGGCAAAATTACGCTAATAACGTTTAGTAGGTATACTCTGAAATTCTGCCTCAGGCAACTGATTTCATCTCGGTATCAAAGTGAATGCGTAACGACGCCGATTTTCAATTCAATTGGAATTTTCTATTACTTATCACTTTTGATCTAACATTATTTTTTATGTTATTTAATAAATAAATACTTGAGTGTAAATTAATAATTAAGTTCAAAGGATTTTTTTCCGCTAGGTAACTGGAGGTTAGTGTCAGGACACTCTGCTGCCCACGTTCCTCCTAATTCTTTCGGCTTTGCTTATATAACATTGTTTATATAAGAGATTCACGCGTTATCCCGCAAATAGCGTGGTAGACTGAAGGAACCTGGTAAACCAATGTTAAGACACTCAGTTCCCATTAAAACGCTTCCGTTAAACTCTGTCCGTTGAGTTCTAAAAGCAAACATTATTTTTTACACAACCCACGTAATATGGGTATCAAATAATTGATTTGGTTGAAATGGTTGATTTGTAAATATAATGAAAAAAGGATACATGAAAAAAGGATACATTTAAAAGTTTTATTTTAATTTAATATTTTATTAATAGTAGCAAAAAAAAGTACGTAATTATAATTATTTGTAGTAGCAATCAAGGAAAAAATTTATTATAAGAAATACTTTAAATATAAACATTTCTCTGAGCAAGATACAAATTTACTAAATGTATACACTCAGATATTCTCTAACTAAAGTATATTCTCTAACTAAGTGAGTTATTCGTAGCGTATTTTTTTTCAGTTTTACGATCTATCGGGTAGGCATGTAAGCATATCGCGTACAGTGTCACTCTTGCCCTGTCTCTGGCCTTCGCTATATATTTATAAAACAACTACTATTAAATACATATACTTCATACTATTAAATAGTATGATATTAAGTTATAAAGTAGGCTTTATATTTATAAATTATAATTCCTAATCACTATACATAATAACTAAAAGCTTTAGAAACCATACAAAAGTTTGAACCAGAATCCATATTTTTTTTATATTACCTTCCAGAGGCTAAGCATAAAGAGAGAGAGAGAGAAAATCCAGTGTTACGATACCCATTCTCAGCTTATAGTTACATTAGTTCAAGAATTACACACGAATATACAATATATTTTTCACTTTGATTTCATATAAACACATGCACATATAACTATGACATTTATTCAAAACAACTACGGCATATCTATCTAGAACAGCTGTAGAGCTGTCAGTCTATTATGCTTTATTGGCACACTCAAGACAGCCCCAGCGCCCCTTTGTACTGAGATGTAGCTGAGAGCAATGTCAACGTTATTATTCAACTTCCTACGCTAGCTCGTGTGTTGTAAAAATAAATAAAAATAGATGCTATAACCTTAAAAAAAATATTGAGGCCAGTTGTTTACACTTTATACCTATGGGCACAAAGTGTGAATTATTAAATGATTAATATTTTCATTTCTTTGCCCTGGTGCCGAGGCAAAGTGCGGTGTTGAGATCTGCCACTCAAAATGCAAAGCGTTCTTCTTCAGAATTCGGTGGAAAATGGAAAATGGAATGTTTTAACATTAGCTTTCCTCTGCCTACCCTGCTGTGTGTGGGCTAAAAAAACAAAAAAAAATGTTTAATATAAATACATATATATAGTAAATGGATGAGGCGCGGGTTCAAATCCCGCTACGTTAAAATTTTTATAAGTTTTCTAAAATGTATTTGAAAAAGTAATTTCTAAGATATAATTTGTCTAGTAGCTTCGACGTGGGAATGTGAACGCAGTGTCTTAAAACTAGGTTCCCAGGTTCCCTCTGCCTGCCCTGCTATGTGCAGTATACAGCGTGAAGCTAAAGTACAAAGAACTTTGTGGAACTTCAACCGGACCCACCCATAACTACAACCACGCCCTAAATTATATCGCTATAATTTTAGGCATTTTTTACATTTTCAAGGGGTTATTCAGCTGGTGGATAAAAGAAAAAAACTTTTTTTACGCATAAAAATTAAATACAGCGGAATTTAAACCCACGTTTATTGGAAACCGTAACTGGGAACCGTAAACAAGTGCTCTGACCACTAAGTTATACGTTCTTCTCAAGCTACGTCGAAATTCTTATAAGCTTGTTGCTTAGCTTGAGTACCTATGCTACTACTACTAGAGAATCTCCAAACTACAGAGGCGATTAGAGAGGCCAGTCGTGGCGCAGGGGCACAAACGTGACTGTAAAGGCGACAGTTTGTGACTTCGATTCCCAGTCGAGGAAATGAAATATTTAACATTTTCATTTCTTCGTTTTGGTGTCCAGGCAAAGCACGGCGTTGAGATCCGCTACTCAACACGCAATGCCTATAGAATTCAGCGAAAAGTGGCGAACGGAGTGTCTTACTACTAGGCTCTCTAACTACCCTGCTACATGCGATATACAGCGTGAATATAAAACAAAAATTACAAACGAAAACATATTTAAGCAGAGATTCAAATACTTACTTATTCATTGAGTCACGACGTGACAAATCCAGAGATGTCACAGAAACTGTCTGTCGGCGGTTTATAAAGTGCGTAACTTAGGGTGAAGTGTACGCATAAATTAGACCCTTCATCTCAAAAGATTAAATGCTAAAATTGTTTTTAGATCTATATTCTTGTTATTTTTGTTCTAGCTAAATTGAATTATTTTCATTTGTTCTGGTAACTGCATAACGCGCGGCGTTTAGCTTCAAAACTAAATTGAAAGTGAAAATGGAAAGTGGGGAACGAAATGTCTTATCACTAGACTCTCTCTCTCTCCTCTATTTATCCCGCTATATACGGGATACGTGAAGCTGAAAAAAAAACATATGGTGGTCATCGTGGGTCATCCAAGGCGATGTTTCGAATTCGAGTGAATAGAACAGAGAGAAAGAAAGAATTAACACCAAGTCCCCTTGCTTAACTTGTTCTACGAAGAAAATGGAAAAAATATAAGCAAAATTTCTTCGGCATTATGCCAGTTGAAAAGTTTCTTACATTAACCGATATAGTTTTAAGTATGTGACCCACTAGGGAAGATATTTATTTATATTTATATTACAAAAACTTCGTATCTGTAGTTTCAATTGCTTTAATATAGCAATCATCTTTCTCTGTGCTTTGTATATGTTTCTAAAGAGAAAAATAAATGTGAAATGTAAAAACAAAGTAGGTATTATATATTTTTTTTTATTTATTTATCCTTTAAAGACAATGCCTCAAGTCTTTTTTTATTGAAAGTTGCGTAAAACATCAATGTTAGATACACATTTTTATTATCTTACTTTATCCTACCTGTCAAACGGAAGATCATTCAGGTCCCAGGGCTCCAGACCTATATCATTTTAGCAAAGCTGAAATTTTGAGGATTAATAGTCTAACATGTAGTTAAGACTGTATGCGTACTTACTAACTTGAAAGTGGGGCCCTTTCAGAGGTAGCGCCAAATAAGGGTACATTTCTCTCTTGAAGGATGATTGAGTACGCATACTGTCTTATCTACATATTAGACTAATAATCCTCAAAATTTTCATATTTGGATCTTTGGCTATAAGACTTGTATTTGATATGTGACACATGCCCAAATAACACTGACCACTGATACAATATTCATTTTAAAACATAAACTTAAACAATATTTTTTTTACATACAATTGTTCTTTTATCGAGATTCAAACCTACAATACAAAGACGTCGTAAGTAATATTAATATTATTATTTATGTAAGTTGACTACTTCACGCACGATTAACCAGCCCTCCCATCAAGTTTTACCATAAATTGCGAAGTAAAAGCCTTTACTACACATCTAAGGAGCTAAAGGCGGAATCCCAAACAAAAGAATTCACGAGACATTACCATTGAGGTGTTAACCGCTTTTATTCATTGTCGTACTTACAAAAGATATTGAATAAGTTTGTTATTTTTATTTCTAATAAAAAAAAATATTTAAACTTCTGCTAAGTAAGCTAAGTACTTTATAATAGGACAAATCGCTGTAGCAACCGATATTATAAAATATATCATTCAGTATGAAATATTATCTATCTAAAATAAATGTGAAATATAAATGAAGTAAAAGTACTTCCTAATTTAATTAAATGGTTCAAGAAAGGACCATAAACAATATATGAGTAAGATACTTGTGCATGTATTTTGGTAAGCATAGTTAAGCAATAAATACAGACATTTACTTATTTTTACCTAACTCCCATATAGCAGGAACAAGCAAAGGGAACCTAGTATTAAGACACTCCATTCCATACTTTCGTCTAATATTCTCAAACAAAATAAACATATGACATGAAATAAAAACGAAACAAATAAAAAAATAATAAAAAAACAGTGCATTGAAACTGCACTATCAATTAAGCTACGACTCTCATCTTCGACATCTGTCGCGAGCAGCACAGCTCTTACCAGATTAATTGAGAATGCATTATTTTCAATTAAACCGAAATAAATATAATATAATAATTCGTATCAAGTATATATATAAGTGAATACGTAAGTTATTGAGGTATTTTATATGTATAAAACCAATTCACTTTTAGAGTTCCGTAGCTCAAAAGGTAAGACCAGAACCCTTATAGAATCACTACTTCTAAATCAACGCCATCAAAGGATACGACCATTTATGCTTTGTTTATGCTGCATTTTGTTTGAAAGTCGCCTCGTGATCAAAACCTATAGGATACTTCCTGTGGAACTACATTTATGAAATTTGGCACAGGATCAGAACTTGGCGCGCCTTTTGCCCAACGTGAATGGGCCGAGCGCCTCGAGCCGTCGGCTGTACACCGGAGTGGTCAGGTCGATGGCCCTCTACGGTGCTCCCGTATGGGCGGACGCCCTGGATCGGCAAACATCGCCCTGCTGCGACGTGCGCAGAGGGTGATGGCCATACGGGCGATACGGGGGTATCGGACCATCTCCGGTGAGGTGGCGTGCGTGCTGGCTGGAGTCATGCCGTGGGACCTGGACGCGCTTTCTCTGGCGTCGGTGTATTGCCGGCGTCGGGGCCTAGCGTCTAGGGATCCGGCTAGCCAAGCACGCGCTGAGGAGGAGCGGGAAGCCGCTATGGAAGTGTGGGAATCCCGGCTGGCGACACAATCTGCCGGCCGGTTGACGATCGAGGCTGTTCGTCCAGTGTTCCGCCAGTGGTTAGCGCGGCGTCACGGCGTCCTAACCTTCCGCACCACACAGGTGCTCACGGGGCATGGCTGCTTCGGGGGTTACCTGTGTCGGATCGCTGGGAGGGAGCCCGACGCTCGCTGCCACCACTGCGACGACTGCCTCGATGAGACGGCCCAGCACACGTTGGAGGTG
>JAATLQ010036812.1:0-43440 GCA_013421005.1 Heliconius erato x Heliconius himera | reverse complement strand
TTCCCCGCTATTACGCAGATTGAGCACTTCCACCCTTTCGAGCACATAGCTCTTGCGCTCCACTCTGCCGGCCAATAAAGGCAAGCCAGAGGCGGGGGATATATTACAATTCCCCTCCGGAGGACTCAGGTCCGTCTCGCCACAAGCTGCCCTGCGGGTTTATTATTATTATTATTATTACATTAAAAACACAAAATGTTAAGGGGAACTTGCAAAAACTACATTTAAATCGGTTAAGCCATTTCTGAGACAGTTACGATTTTATTATAAGTAGGTATAGATAAGATATTTAAAAAAAAAAAAACAATTGAATATCCTTAAGGAAAATATGAAAATGGAACCCATGATATATAGATTCGTAAAGCGCAGCGTTGAGTTCCGCCACTCAACATGCAATGCCTCCAGAAATCGGCGGAAAGTGGGGAACGGAGTGTCTCAACACTAGGTTCCCTCTGCCTACCTTGCTGTGTGCGGGATACAGCGTGAAGGTTTTTAATTTAATATGTCAAAAAGAATAAAAGGAAAATGAAAGAGAATTAATTGGAGAAAAATATTTTATTTTACATGTTACAATAGTCTCTACTACTTGAGTGCGTCAGAAAATTATATGGGGAGAAATCTTGTACCCCGTTGTGTACTCCTCCTATTGCGCACGCTGATGTATGAAGAATAGTTGAGGCCAGCCCGTTAGAATAGTAGAAAAATCGATCCTCAAAAAAACTCGGCAACGTAAAGTGGTAAATTTATCACATGTAGAATAGAATATTTTAATAATCTGAAGATTGAAGCGTGGCATAAGGAAATGCGTGAATTTCCAAGTTGTAAAAAAAAGATACCTCAAAATACTCGACCGCGATTGAATTTCAATTTTTTAAATTTTGAATGAAATCCTTTTAGGATTACGGAATAAATATAATGTGACGATTTTCATGGGGTCAATTAGTTAAAACCATTAATAAAGTCTATTTCTACTCAGCTTCTTTCTTTCCTTCTCACTTTTTCTCTATCTTTCACTTTCTAGCACCATCACCATATTTGGCATTACCGTCTGCCTAATGATTAATTCACAGCTGATCATAATAACTTGTCTATTTTTATAGATGTACGACGTTTTGATTAATTTGTTGCGTGTTAAATTAATTTTATTAAAAGTGAAACTATACACTATTCACGAAGCCATGAGATAAAAGGTGAATAAATAAAAAAACGTAATTTTGTAGGTCACGATTAATGGAGCATATAGTATCTATGGATTTATGGATGTAAATAACATAGTTAATGTCTATAGAACTTATTAGTTAATAACAATTATGATTTAAATGTATCCATTTCATCGACGATGAAATAATTTTTATAATAATATTTTAAAATTTTATAACATTGTACATGTATATACAATTTCAAATTTAATCAAAAATAAAGTTTAAAAGTTTAATGTTAAATCGAAAAATGTTTCTATTCACCCCATTTTACGGTATCATAAATATCGTAAAATATTTTCTTGATTTTCAATAATAATGTTTAAATCATGTATCAATCATAAACACCCAAAAGCCTGCATGTTCTTAAATTTGAGGGGTATTTTAATACTATACAATTACTATAATAAATTATAGAGCACAGGTGCTGTGGATATATTTTCATTAAATGTGATGTTTTTTTGTCTTCGGTCAGATTATATCCGCCATTTTTACTATCGGTCAACCTTTTCACAAGACAATAGTAGTGTGATTCCGTTGTTACTTACAAAAGTGAACAATGTTTTAATAAAGTTCCTTGTTGTGTTAAGTATAAAGTTGTTTTCTGATTATTTTGAAAATTAAAAAGTTACATAAAAGTTTTAGAAACGGTATTTCTTTGTTTACTATATTTTGTCTCATACCAAAATTAATAGACTATAGAGCAAACTCAGTTCTTTGGTAACAAACTTCCAGATGTGTCCTGTGAACTAAGATTGAAATTCCAGAAGTTAAATCGTCTTAAAACCTAAAATTTTATTAAATATTTTAGCATCAAGTACGTTATTTTACTTTATAACTAGTATTGGTTATAAACTTACAGAAACACGAAATGAATAATAAATTAACTAAGTGAAACTCAACTGTGAGAACGAATCCAGAGAGGATGAAGATTAAAATACTTATTTTAATGTTTTTTTATCTATTTTTGTGTTGATAAATAAATTGTACCTACATATACATTATTTTATTACAACCAAAAAAATATAAATAATTATTAATAATATTTCTCCATTGAATTATCAGGTTATCATTTGGGACGGCTAAGGGGTCAAGTTGGATCGTCTGTATAGAAATCTGATGCGCTCGAGTATTTCAATGTGACTAGGTTCATCATGGCCAAAGCATTATTGAATAAATAAATATTTCAAAGGTTTTCAAGGAATCAGTCACAAACTGTAACTTTAGAAGCTTCATTTCATCGACTTCTTATGATTATATCATTATATAATTTGACAATTTAGTTCAGTAAGAAAGTCAAAGCGCCTGCACTTGGGTTGCAAGTCCCAGTCACGGCTTTGAGTTCGTCACTTACTCCTGCAACACTAAGGGCAACACTAAGGGCGCCACTAAGTGCACGGCTCATACAAATTCCTGGAATGCTAGGCAATTTCTTCTCATACGATACTAGCTGGGCCGTAGATTAAGTCAGGATGTCGATTAGTAATTTAATTATATAATTTTAACTTGTTAAATTCGGTATGATGTATCCTGTTGATTTCTCTTTGCGACGAGGACCTAACCATGGAAGTGGAAAGTGATTGATGAAATTTTAAGCATGTTTTTAGTTTTTTAATTTAATATTTTATATTAGAGGATTTTAACTATTATTCCCTAAAATATTTTTCTAAGATAAAATTTATTTCTTTGATCCTTGCTTCATAAGACATACTGGTTTTCTTTACCTGTAATAAATATTTTATATATAGTATATTTTTGGAGTAAGGAAGTAAAAGAATTCAATTTGACAATATCATAATTTGGCCTGTATAATAACTCAGAATGTATCAGAATTATACTCATGTACCTTGAGGTAATGTCTATGTTAGGGAAGTATGGACAAAATGACATAAATGGACAAAACGACAAAGTGGGCTTATTTAATATTTGGTGAGCTATGACGCGTCCTACAACATTAAACACCGAAATAGCAGTAAATTTTACACAACTGTGAGATATCCAGCATTACAAAATGTAATGAAAAACGCATGATTCTACGGTTTTTAGTGAGTCATGAGTTGTAATTAGTGATTATTTTCGTTAAATTATATGATTTAGAATAGTACTTATTGATTATAAGTATCATTTTTACGAATGTAAGTTTAGGCAAAATTACATACATATTATACTCAGGACAAAGGACATAGTATGTCATGGTTTTTCTTTTATTTGTATAGAAGAATTTGTAAGTTCTCACTTTTAAAGAACAACAAACAACAACAAATTTCATAAATGTGTGTCCACGGGAAGTACCCTGTAGGTTTTGATTAAATGATCAATTTCATGCAAAATGCAGCAAAATCGGTTTATCGATCGAACTCGATCTTTTGATTGCATATACTTAAAAGCTTAACTATTTTGTATAGGAGATGGTGGTATTGTGGCCTCCGCATATTTTTTATTTTTTATTGAGGCCAGTCATGGCGCAGTGGCACAAAGTGTGACTGTAAAATCGACTGGTTGTGGGTTCGATCCCCACTCGAGGAGATTAAATATTTACTTAAATTTAGACGGAGTGTCTTAACACTATGTTCCTTCTGCGTACCCTGCTGTGTGCAGGATACAGCGTGAAGCTGATGATGAATATTTTTTATTAAAAATCACGCTATCCAGTGAAACTTTTTACGAACGGAACTTTAATATGACAATATTAAAATTATACAGAAAATCTGAGAGAAGGCAGCTCCTTCCCATGTTTTACGAAGCAGTTTAAAATTTCCCTCGTTAAAACTTTTTAATATGTAGAAATTAGTCCAATAATTTTGTAAATATAAAGTTATAACTGCAGAGTTTAGTTTGAGACCAGACCAAATGATATATAAGAAGAGGAAGGTTAAAAGAAAAAGTTCCGTGATATCGGCTGAGTATTATTAATCAGATCCAATAAAAATAACATTTCAATTCCAAAAAAATTATGAAGCAAAAAAAATTGGTTTTTTACTTCAAGAGTTTTTAGAGTTGCTATTTAATTAAAAGGTTGACTTTTTTATATAAATTTAGTTATAATATGTTCATGTCGCCTTGCACCATATTTTGCTGGAATAAAAGTACGGACAAAATTTGTATCGAGGCAAAAAGTGGTTGCAGTGTGGTGTTCCATAATTTGGGTTGGTTGCTTTCACGACAGGTCACTTTTAGTGATAAGGCCGCCTTTGTGCATTTTATATCTACTTCTCTTATATAATTTTATGTAACTGATCCTATTAAGTGTGCAATAAAGACTTTTTAGCTTATCTTATCTAAAGGTGACTTTTTATAAACGAGACTGATTATGAATACGATATAGAAATAAATGTGATTCAAAAACTAAATATCCTGTCATTTTGCCCATATTTCCCTTACACAAAAAAAGGAAAGTTCAAAATATTGCCAAAGGCAAAATTTACACTATAGATTAGATGGACAGAAGATTGTCTCACCAGAACTTTCTTTAGAATGAGAAAACATTTTCTCTTGGTCAGTATCGATCCAAGAACCATATCAATGAAGTTTGTTATACTTATTCATATCATATATGGTATATGAGATTTACTTTACTTATTTTATTACAAATTTTAGACTTACTACAGTTGGTTCAGGATGTCTACTATAAAAGATTTTTTCTATCATGAAGTAGCCTATCTCCACGAAGCTAATGAAGCTGGCGCCCAAGAACAGTCCCGCAGCACCTCCAAAGGAAACTGTCATAAAATACAGAAATGTATACTAAATTAGTTATATTACTACCGTTTTTGAGACCAGTCGTGGCGCAGTGGCACAAAGTGTGACTGCGACTGGTCGTGAGTTCGATCCCCACTCGAGGCAGGAAATATTGATTTAAATTTGTATTTCTGTATCTTCACTTTGGTGTCGAGGCAAAGAGCGTGGTTTAGTTCTGACACTCAACTCGCAATGCCAGAAATTCGGCAGAAAGTGGGGAACGAAGTATCTTAACACTGAGTTCCCTCTGCCTACCATGCTGTGTGCAAGATACAGCGTGAAGCTAATTTTTTTAACAATCGTTTTTTTACGAACTTGATTATATAGAAACAGAAACTTAATACTACACGTTATGTCGCAAGTCTCAGGCACTGCCCATAGCTCCTCACCACGTGAATCCACGAAATGCGAATTAGTTTCTTGTCGTTTATATTTTTTCCGGTTTCACGTTATATCGTGAATATAGCAGGAAAGGCACAGTGAATCTCGAATCAGCGCTCCGTTTAACGCTTCGCCCGAATTTGAAGCACTGAGTGAAGTTATGTACATCTGACTACATTAAAATTAATACACTGCACTACATTAAAATTAAAAAGAGAACTGCGGACTGAGTCGCTATGTGGTCATACTAGTATAGTAGTAATAGAGGCATTCGAAGCAAAAGAGCAAAACGTCTTATTCCTACAATCGTTGCGTCTACAACGCGACGATTATAGGTTCGATTCCCACTTGGGACAAATAAATTATTGACATTTTCTCGCACTGGTAACAAGACAAAGTGCCACTACATACGATATGTCTTGCAAATTGAGCGGAAAGTGAGGAACAGAGTGTCTTATCACTAGATTCCTTCTGCCTACCCAGCTATGTGCGGAATACAGCGTGGAACTATAATAAAAAATATATAATTACATGTAACATATCCGCCTCTAAGTTACATGTAACGAAGAATAGTTATTATAATTAACTTTAGAACGAATTTATGACTTACCAATAAGATCTTGGAGGTGAAATACGATGTGCCTGGTGTAACGCGTGCGAGGAGCTTGCACTGTGAAGCGTACAGCGCCATTAGTTTGGAAAGGTCCTTTATCCCTGTACATAATGTTTATTTTAACTTTAATTTTCAATGAGGCTGTCGTGGCGCAGAAGCGTGCGATTGTAAACGCAGCGGCTATGGATTCGATTCCCACTCGCGGTAATGAAATATTTAATATTTTCATTCCCTCGCTTCAGTAACAAGGAAAATCACGGCGTTTAGTTCTGCTCTCAACATGCAATGTCTAAACACTAGGCTCCCTCTGCCTAACCTGCTATGTGCGGGATACAGCGTTAAGCTAAAAAACTAATAATTTACACATAATGTACCGCTTATGGTTAGGGTAGCCTAAGCGAAAAAGGATTGTTAAAATAATATCGATTGATCAATGCTGATATTTCTATGAGATACAATATTTATATCGATATATTTAGGGCTCTGTACGTCAAAAAGTATAAACGGAACCCTTATAGGAATCATATTAATATCAATGACGTAGTTTTGCATCAAGTAAATCAACAATTATTGGGTTAACCCTTATAAAGCAAATAAACAAGTCATTTTTTATTTGAGTCTACACCCCAAACCACTTAGACTACTTGGAAATCTCCATAAACTCTCTATAATTAGACTAACCAAATCTGATCATCATTAGAAATTTCCCTGTAAACAGAGTCCAAGCATTGTTGTTTGCAGGAGCACTTAATGCCGTTGAAGTTGGCCAGGGTCTGGCTGTACGCGGCCAAACACCACATACCAGCCGGAGTACATTGTGGACCACCTAGTGGCAAGAATAAGATTTAAACGACTTAGAATACCTGTCAATTACCTGGTTACATATATTGTACGTGACACCAGAAATATGAACGTATGCACGTGAATTATATCAATATGACTTTTTGGCTTGTTGTTTTTTCAGCATACATGCTTGGAAGCCAAAACTTTACGATAAAAATTACCTAAATTGAGACCATTCGTGGCGCAGGGATACAAAATGTGACTGTAAACGCGACTGGTTGTGGGTTCGATCCCCACTCTAGGAAATTAAATATTTATTAAAATGTATATTTCCATTTCTTAGCTCTTGTGTTAAGTTCCGCCACTCAACACGCAATGCCTCCAGAATATGGCGGAAAGTGGGTAACGGCGTGTCTTTACATTAGGTTCCCTCTGCGTACCCTGATGTGTGCGGCAAAATTTGAATTGAAACAATTGTTTACAATTCGAACTAAAACGATACAAGAACAAATGAAAAAGCTAGAATTACCATCAACGAAATAATAAAATGGGATGCATCCGCAAAGCTTCTGCGCTAGTCGACTTCTACAATTTTGACGGCAAGTGTTAGTGCTGTATACCTATTAAATGAAAAATAAAAATTAGTGATATTACCGAAGACTTTTTAGGATACCGTACCTAAAATCAGAAACCCTATGACATTTCTTTGTTGTACGTCTGTCTGTCTGTCAAGATTATATACGTGCATATATGTAAATAAACGCAATCAAAAGATACAAGCATTTATGTATTGTTTTGGCGCATTTTGTATGAAATTCGCCACGTAATCTAAATACAAATAAATACTATAGAGTACTTTCGGTAGTCCTTCCGTTCTTCTTCGTGCCAAATTTCATAGCTGTACTATGAAATTTGGCGCAAAGATTAATTTTTTATAGCTTAATTTGCCATAACTTGCTTAAGTAAAAGAAAAAGGTCGAATAATAATAAAATTTAATATTGATTGTCAATTTTTATAAGACTTACTTGTTGTTGATCTACAATCCTAAAATTACTTTAAAACCCTGAATGGACGAGTCTGACTTGACCGGTTTTTTTTATTGTATTAATTTTAACTATTTTTATAATAAAGTTGGAGAGATGTAAGGGATATTACAAAGTGTTGGAAAAAATTATATTACACGTATTATAGTTAGGTGATCGAGTAATAAAAAAAGTGCACATCAATTTCAAATTTTAATAAATATTTTTTTAGCTTCATACTGTATCCAACACAAAACATAGTAGACAGATGTAACCTGAGAACCTAGTATTAGGCTTTCTACTTTCCACTGAAGTCTTGAGGCATTGCAAGTTGAGTGGCGGAACTCAACGCCGCACTTTACCTTCGTTACCAGAGCGACGAAATGAAACTATTAAATATTTGATTGCTCCGAGTGGGAATCTAACCCACAACCGTCGCGTTTACCTCACATCTTGAATATTTACTCAAATATATTTGGAAAGGAGAGACAACGTGAAGGTGCAGCTAATTTATTTACTTTTCTCGATGGTATTGCAGGTTCATCAGTATAAAGACAATGTCTAGTTCTTGGAGAGAGTGATCTGACACCAACTCCTGTGCGTGTTTCCATAGAACTGATTTCGATGTATCTGTTTAGTGTCGGAAACACTGTGTTCGGTGTGGACAACACGTTGACCATGTCGTATGGGGAATGAATGTAGTACTGCAAAAAATTTTTTGTTTTATTTATTATATTATAGCTGTTATGAGATAGATAAACATAAGTTTTTTTATCCACTATGAATGCGTGATCTGTAACTTTGGTTAATTTTTCTAAATTTTTTTTTTAGTTTCACGCTGTAACACGCACATAGCAGAATAGGCAGAGACAACCTGGGAATCTAATTAAGACACTCCGTTCTCCATTAAGAAACTTCTATTCTACACTTTCCGCCGAATTCTGGAGGCATAGTGTGTTGGGTGGCGGAAATGAAGTCGCGTTTTGCCCGTTACCCCGTGAAATATTTAATTTCCTCGAGTGGGAATCGAACCCACATCCTGTCGTATTAGCTATCACACGCTTGTGCCCCTACGCCACAACTGGCCTCAAAAATAAACTCCTTACGTTATAAATAGCAGAGCTCTCGAACATGATGTAGCAACTTTGCGATGAATATTTACAAGTGGTGGGAACATTTACCGTATTGTTTTCGTCCAAATTCCTGTAATAAGAAACACTATAATAATTCCCTCTGCCTACCCCGCTTTGTACGGGATACAGCGTGAAGATAAACAAATAAAAATATACCTATATAAGACGAATGCTTAACAAATATTTAATGGATTTATGATGCTTAACAAATAATAGGATACTAAAATTATAAAGTGTTTGGTAAACAAAACTACTGGTTATTAGCTTCAAGGTGTATCAAGGTGTGCTGGACATGGCACAGTAGAGAGGGGAAACCTGGAAACTTAATTTTAAGACCCTCATTCTCCATTAAAATATTTCCGTTCATCAGTTTCCGAATAATTCTTAATGCATTGCGTGTTCAGTGGCGAAACTCAACGCCGCGCTTTGCCTTGTTACCAGAGCAAGGAAATGAAATTGAATATTTATATTTTATATTTTATGGCACTCTATATATAGGTATTAAGTATGTATAGTTTACACTTTTATACCAATATCAGCTTCACGCTGTATTCCGCACATAGCAGCGTAGGCAGAAGAAACCTAGTGTTAAGACACTCCATTCCGTTCCGTTTCCGTTCGTATATGTCTACTAATAATAAAATCTAAATATTATAAAACTAAACGTTTGTTTGGTTGAACGCGCTCATCTCAGAAACAATCCATCCATCCATTTAACGACGAAGCCAGGTTCTTTTACCTACCCTACCTACAGTCCCTGCCTTAAGAGTTACATCGGACACTTAGATTATGTCATGTGAGATTCTGAGATATTAGCATTTCACCACTCTTGTGAATTCGCAAGCAAAAGCTAGTTCTTACACCAAAGCGACATCTGCGACTGCTATAGAATTAATAGTATGACAGCATCCACTTTCTGTCATAACTGGGATCCACTTATAATTTACAGCTTCCGAAGATCTCATCTTGATGCGGTGATCTGATAATACCTAGATTAGAAAATATATTAAATATAAAGTGTATTTTAATATAAAGTGTATTTAAGTTATTTGAGGCTAGTTGTGACGCATGGTCACAATCTGATGTACAAATCTGATGAAATGGTACTACTGTTAATAATACAGGTTGTGAGTTCGAATCCCATCCGAAAAAACGAAATGTTTATTATTTTTATTTCCTCGCTCTAATAACGAGATAAAGCGAAAAGTTGAGTTGAGCATTCATTGTTTTTAGATATTCTCAGAAAGTGTAAACAGTATAAGACATTTCCATTCCACACTTTCTGCCGACCTGGAAAATCACATAACAATAGATTTCATCTACCTATCTTGTTAAGTGCGCATGTATCTAGATTCTAGAGATATTTCCAGCGGCCTGGACGTTATCTTTGATCTTTTCAAGTAAAATAATGTTTTTAATTTTTTTACGGTAATTAAGGTTCCGTATAAGAAAAAAAGGAAACTTTATAAAATCACTTTGTTGTCCGTCCGTCTGTCTGTCTATCAAGAGCCTATATCTCAGGAATGCTTGGAGATATATCGAGTTGAAATTCAAACCTTTATTCATACTCAGATCTATGGTCCCATAACTTCATTTACTAAAAAAAAAGATATGGCTTATGTCGCAAAAAACGCGTGTTTCATCATTATAAAAGGAATCAAAATTAATACTAATGGGTATTTCCGATTGACCTAGAATTATAAAATTTGGTAGCTAGCATCTACAAGCAGTACTAGTTATCGAAAAAATCTGAAAACTGTAAATTTGTAGTTAAATCCTCAAAAATAACTAGTAAATAAATAACTAGTTTTTAAAAATAACTTTAAAAGGGGGGGCAAAATTTGGTATTAAAACCGCTAGTTCAAGTGAGGTATCAGATGAAAGGGCTCTGGCCAAGTTAAGCTTGAAATTCAGAAAAAGCCCGAGACCGCCAATTTTTGTACGGAACCCTCGGTGGGCGAGCCCGATAACATCCCGATTGGGGCACAAAACGTGATTGTACAATTGACTGGTTGTGCGTTCGTTCTCCACTTGATAATGAAATAGTTATTCACTTTTATATTTTCATTTCTTTGCTCTGGTGTCGAGGCAAAGCGCGGTGTTGAGTTCTGCCACTCAGTACGCAATGCCTCCAAAACTCGGCAGAAAGTGGGGAACGGAGTGTCTTAACACTAGGTTCCCTCTGCCTGCTGTGTGTAGGATACGTGAAGCTAATTTTTTGATATTTTTTTTAGTACAATTTCTGGGCCTTAACTATTCTGCGGAAGGCACAGCCAACCTCGCCCCTCCTACTCCTACGCTCGTCGTGTTTAGTATTCCGACGGTAAGCGAAGAATAGGGATACTTAACTCTAGTTTCCTTGTAACTTAACGGGCATGAAAAAATATTAGCAATTTAGTAGTTACCTCTAAAACTAGCTCATACAAGTCAATTTCTAGTGTTGGATCATCCTTAAATTCTTCATAATTGTTTAAATTAAACAAGCCTGAATTGGCAACTGTTTGCACAAATTTCTCGTAATATTTGTATTTTGGATCACTCTCTTGTATGTTCCAACGTGATTTTATTGCTTCAGGCAATTTTTCTTTGCTGACACGATTCTAAAAATAATTATGTAAGTATATGTTTGTATGTTTGCCAACAAAATTTCTCAGAATTTAAGAGTCATACTTATTTAGAAATCGTATACAAATTTGAACGTAGCGGGACTCGAACTTGCGCCTCCTGGGAACCGACCACTATGCTTTGTGTTGAGAACGTTCCGCTAAGTTAAAATTTTTATACGTTTTCTTAATAAGTATTTTTCTTTCCTAAATGTGGATTAACACTTTAAAAATGTTAAAAATAATTAAGAGAGATAATGATCCTTCTTGATTTTAATCAGATATATCCCAATTTAGAGAGCAGTCCAAGTTTCATCAAAACCGATTAAGCTCAGTTCAGTAGTTTTTGAAATATTTCAGAGCATTCATGTATTTCTGAAGGCCACATGCTATATGATATATAGGTGTATGTACCTATTTAGTAAACATAAGCACTTCCTCAGTTGTAGACAAAGCGCGGTGTTGAATTACGCCACTCAACACAAAATAAAAAGAGACGGTGCATGGGGAACAGTATTTTATAGATTTCATCTGCCTATCCTGTTATGGACTAAAATTTTACCTTTGCACAAGCGGTTACAGCAGGTATATTAAATCTCCAGGTTCTGAAGTCCTTCTCGAGAGTGACTACGGTAGGATTTTCAATGTATCGCTGCCATTGTCCAAGGGATACGTCGATCACACCCCAAACTGCCATACCAGTTATTACTATCCAGAGTAATCTAAAAATAATGTTTAAATGTTTTAATGTTGTATTTGAGTGTGGTGCATTAGCGACATAGCCTCACTGTTTGCGCGATGGTTATCGGTTTCGCCTTCTCACCTCTCTATCCAGTGTCTTCCAGGAGCAGCTATGTGGTTTAAACCGTGAATACTTGTCTGCATACAATATTCCTTGCAGCAATTGATTATTTTCTTCATATTGTTAAGAAAAAATCCTTTGTTACTCGATTGTCCATACTGATTTTCACGTGTATTGATCATCATGCTCAATTATTACTTATTATTCTTTTCAAACGTTTCGAACGTATAATATCCTAGCGCCAAACTCGACAGCGTTACCGGGTTTTGTGAGGGGCTGACCTGGAGGAGCCTTGGACCTCTATATACAATACATCCGCTACTGAGTGACCGACAGACAATGATCAGACTCAAGTCAACTGCTGGACTTATAAAGTTGATTCAGGCTTTTACCTACTTTCCTTTCCTATTTTTTCAATTTTTTTTCCAGACAGCAGGAAAGCCTTTTTGCCTTAACGTGTTATAGTTCACGCGAACAAAGTTGCGAGATGCAACATGTTAAACTTCAAAATACTAAATAAATCGATATGATTATGTGAAAAGATCCCTAAGAATATTACAGGTATGGGAAGAGGTAAGGTATCAAGAGATACGTTGACGGAGAAAAATTATGATGTTCCATGGAACTGCAGAAGAAAAATCGAAAGATCTTTCTCTAGGCTGTCACTGTTAAAGGTGATTATTGATTTATTTCAGTCGGTTGCATATGTTTGCTACTATTATACAAATGGAAATACTTTATCATTTTCGTTAGTAACATGGAAAATCCATTAAATTAAAATATTATATATTTTAACACGACATCACGAAGAGTAATTAAGCTAGAAATTTAATAAAGCTGTAGTGACACAGTAGACTTCGAGACACGTAATGGTTCTGCATTCAAAATAGTATATAGTAATTAGTACTATTTCGATTTTGATTCAAGAAGCAATGCTGACATTATTGTTATCTGCTGAGTGTAAATAATCTAAAGAAAACTGCAATTTTTCTTTTAATGGACTTATTCTTACAGTAGCCGGTACATGTCAGGGTAGGCAGAGGGAACCTGGGAACCTAATGTTAAAACGCTCCGTTCACATTACATCAAAAAATAAAAAAAACAAATCTTTCCTTTTCGAAGTGTGAAATAACATTTTAAAAATGTAAAAAAAACGGAACCTTTATAGAATTACTTTATTGTCCATCTTATTATGGATGATGGATATCATTTTTTATCAAGACCATTTACCGCTAGATCGCGTGGAGGTATCAAGCTGAAATTATTATCAAATATTTAAGTCCATGGTCCTTTGATGCACAGAAAAAATCAAGCATCTAAATCAACGCAATCAAAAGATACAACCATTTATGCATCGATTTGCTGCATTTTGTATGAAAATCGCCGCGTAGTTAGAATCAAAACAAAGGAAAACATCAGAAAAGTTAAAATTTTCGTATTTCATAGAAAAAAAAGGCATACCAACATATTTGTAATTCATTTCATACAAAATGAGTGATAAATAATTTTAATTTTGTAAATTGTACTTTTCATAGACATACATTTTCTTTTAATTTCAATTCCTTTGCTATGTAAGGACATTAAGTGGGGCGTTGTTGTTCTTGGGCGCAATGTTTGGAACCGATTTATCTCAACACTAGGTTCTCTCTGCTTTTTTAATATGCGGGATGCACATATTCAAAAAGGATTTTTGTTTTCACTTTTGATACTAACTTGGTTATTTTGCAGAGTGACTAAACACATTTATTTTTCAGAACAATAATGTCATGCCTGGTATTATCAGATGTTTATATTGCTGTCATTTTCTAATACAAATTATTAGTAAGAGACAGTATTACACTCGTATACATGTAATATCTATGAACTAAGATAACGATAAATACACTTTCAAGTTGAAACATTCAAACTATGTGTCATACATATGTATATTCTTAGAAAATATATTTTTTGTAATATAAAAAATGATTCAGAAATAGAAAAAAGTGATTCACTTCCTTTCAAATCGGTGGTTGATATTTTTAGGAATCCATCATTTAAAAGAAAAAACGGAACCCTTATACATTCACTTTGTTATTTGTTTTTTTGTTTGTCTTACTGTCCGTCTATCAAGACTATATATCTTAAGAATGCGTGGAGTTATTAGGCCAACATTAATCATAAATATGTCTAATTAATCATAAACAGTCCCTTGGAATATAAAAAAAATCTAAGTAAATGCCATCAAAAGATACGTTTTTGCTTTGTTTTTTTCGCATATTGTATAAAATTTGCCGAAAACAGTAAAAACTTATATTTTAAGATCATTTCATACAAAATGAGTGAATTTTCAGTTGGTCTAAATTAACTTTCTCAACTTTTATAAATTGTTGTTTAGCGTTGACCTACAATCCCGAAATTGATAAAGAACCCTCGGTGGGTGAATGCGACTCGCACTTAACCTGTCTTTTTTTATTTAAGAAATGTTTCAGTAATAGAAAACTTAATCACTTCCTTTTTACTGAGTATTGATATTATTTATATAACAAAATACACTAAATATAAAACTCTAATATATATCATACTATCTAATTAAAAAAAATATTCAATTCTAAAAATATTTTACACATAAATCATATCTGGATACAAATTACGGGCCAAGTTGATAAAATACCCAATACGAAATAAAGTTCTTTGAATTGTTATCTCGATAGCGTGCGGGTACTGCTAATAATATGTATGATATAATTTTTTATGATACATACATATACATTCATATTGTAACTAAGGCTATTTTGTATATAGATATTTTTTTGCTTGTTTGTTTGCTTAAAGATATTTAAAATTATGCATTGCATTGCAGGCAACTCCTTGACGGAGTCCATTTAATATAATTTTAGATTTTCATATATGATACATATAAATAAAATAAATCAGCTTCTCGCTGTATGCTGCACACAGCAGGGTAGGCAGAGGGAACCTAGTGTTAAGGCACTGTTCCCCACTTTCTGCCGAATTCTGGAGGCTTTGCGTGTTGAGTGGCAGAACTCAACGCCGTGCTTAACCTCGACACCAGAGCGAAGAGATGGAAATATATTTTTTCTGTAAATATTTCATCTCCTCGAGTGGGGATCGAACCCTCAACCAGTCGATTTTACAGTCATACCTCGTGCCTCTGCGCCACGACTGGCCTTATGATACATATAAACATATGTATTTAAACATATCCATTAAAATTGTACGCGACTGGCGAGGCTATTTTATATATAGATTTTTGTATGTTTGTTATTTTGTTCAAACTCTCTAAAATAACGGCTTGGCATCAAATTTTGAGCATTACTCAACATTGAACTTGGCTATTATTTCACTTTTATATTTTTTAACCTAGGCGGAATTGAACTACCAACCATAACCTACCAAACTGTGTCGCGACGGCCTCAATAATTAATATGACTGCGTTTCATAGTTCCAACTAATGCAAGGAATCAACAATAGTTTTCACGTAAACGTTTACGCTAACTGAAAAATGAAATGATTATCGCCCTATGGACTTATCTCTTATCACTTATCACTTGAATTTGGAAATGGATAAGGCTATAACATACTGATAAAACACCACTATAACGAATCACTCAGGTAGTGAACGTTGTACTTAGTGATAGTTTTTAATGTCAAATTTTAGTGTTATTTTGTGATATTTCTCTCAAATATGGGTTTAAAATTATATTTATTCGTGCTGTTAGTGGCGAATGCGTATGCGCAATCCTGTAAGTAAATATTTTTATTATGTAATACTCCTTTAAGTGACAAAAAAAAAACGATTTTGTAGTATCGCTTTATCGATATTTTTTAAAAAGTGATCCTAAATTCGATTTTTTAATTATAATATTTTTGTATGTCTTAAAGTAACTATACTTGCTATAATGTATAATAA
The DNA here is from genome assembly GCA_013421005.1 of Heliconius erato x Heliconius himera. NCBI lineage: Eukaryota > Metazoa > Arthropoda > Insecta > Lepidoptera > Nymphalidae > Heliconius > Heliconius erato x Heliconius himera. Next base: position 27,255 of record JAATLQ010036812.1, on the reverse strand, counting down.
TAGAATATAATGTATTGTAATAGAACACATTATTATTAGCGCAAGGGCAAAAGCGTGCGCCTCGAAAACGATAGTAAACATGACAGGGTGTGGGTTAGACTCCCACTCGAGCGACTTAAATGAATTCATATTAGGTTGGAAAATGTTGTATGAAAAAGCGATTTCGTAATAAGGCGGTGCCTAAGCTGAAGATAAGATTTATATTATCAGTCATACAATAAAATACACATCACGTGTTCTTACAAAAAAATACAATTTGTGAGCCAATACCGTAGAATTCCAGAAAAAAATGATTGACTGAAGTGTAAAGACAACGATTGTAACTTTGATTTCCACTCGAAGGACTGAACTATTTTCATTTCCACGCTCTGGTAACAACACAAAGCGTTTTGATTGAGATCAACTCACTCATCATGCAATGTCTATAATTGAGTGGTGCGTAGGGAACAGAGTGTCTCTACACTATGGTAGCTTTGCCTACCCTGCTATATACGGTATACAGCGTAAATAACAGGTTTTAGCCGATGGCCTCAGACAGAGGGTAATGCTATTCGAGCTTTTCGGTTCCCTCTGCCTTCCCTTATTAAGAATACAACGTGAAGTTGAAAAAAGTACTTAAATTACGATTCTTATTAATATTATTTACATAATATATATAGTAATATGTTGAAATTATTGCCATTTAAACATCGTTGATATAGTGAATCACCGGCCCACCCCTTTACTCCTGTTATCACTAAATGATAACACAACCGTTATACGATAAGCTTGATAAACTATTCATGACACTTGGTTTCACCATGTATTTATTATATTGTTAGCAAACTCATGTAAAAGAGGGTAGATGTAGTTAAAAAGGTTATAAAAGCAATGGAACTGCGTCAATCGGGGGTAGTTCCCCCGAAATCCACGAGCGTCCATCAAAGCTCGTACATTTTCTTCAGGGACAAGCTACTCTCGCCCCTCCCCACCCGGTGACGCTTTAATTTGCATCTGCTAGGTATTTTCCTTTAACTTGCATCTGCTAGGTATTTTCCTTTAACTTGCATCTGCTAGGTATTTTCCTAGTGTGATTGTTTTCAAGAAATTTATTCTTTTTCTTAAATGTTATTTTTATTTTATTTCTAGATCGCGTGTGCATACCTTCAACTAGCCGAGTACTGTGTCAAAGCTTAGACAGAGATGGAAGCCAAGCTATATGCGAGTCAGTCGAATCCAAGTAAGTAATAAACACACTACCTACCCCTTTTAAATGACGCAGTCGGATGAAAAAAACTTAAAATCAATAAAAAAATGTTTATAATCTATCATAGAACTAATTATAAAGATATGGAATTTTCGACAGTTGTCATAATCAAAATAATTATTGTAATCATTACCAGGCTAATGGTGGTTAATATTATAAAAAATCATAGCAGACTTGAATAACAACTACAATCATTAATTAGTTCATAAGTTCAAATGTAGTGAGAGCATCTAAGACAATGGAGGTGAGCGTTGATGTGCCTTTCAATGAGGCTTCTTAAGTCTATACATTATGCCTTAAGTCCCAAGAACTGCACCGATCTCCTTACCCTGTAACGCGATCTAAGGAATTCTAACAAGTATTTCTCTTATAGGCTTGTTACAACTTATTTATGTTGTTACGTATGGCTTAGTGGTCAGAGCGCCTGGTCGGTTTCCAGGAGGCGCGGGATCGAGTCCCGCTACGTTCAATTTTTTTACGTTTTCTAAATAAGTATTTTTTCTTTTTCTTTCCTAAGTGTGGAAAAACACTTTAAAAATGTCTAAAAGTATTTCTCTTTATCTATAGAATCGACTGTGCCATTAAATTAGCACGTGGAGCTGCTGATATTGGTGTGTTTTCTGAAGAAGAAATGGTTCTGCTGGGACAACATCAGCCAGATGTGAATCGAGTGATAGGGTCTATTAGAGATGTTTCTAGAACTGGTTAGTCATAAATCTTTAGGTATATAAGTTATCCTCATGCTATGACGCCAGTCGTGGCACAGGGGCACAAAGTATGACTGTAAAATCGACTGGTTGTGGGTTAAAATATTTATTTATATTTATATTTTCACTTCTTCGCTCTGGTGTCGAAGCAAAGCGCGGCGTTGAGTCCCGCCTCTGAACGCAATGCCTCCAGAACTTGGCGAACTCCAGAAAGTGGGGATCGGAGTGTTTAACACTAGGTTCCGTCTGCCTACCCTTCGGTAGGCAGAGGGTAGTGCGCGGGAAACAACGTAAAGCTGATATATGTCTAATATTCACTATTATTTATGTACGTCGTTGTATGTACGTCGTATCGCGTGTCGCGCTGAATGGCGAAACTTGAGGCTACACTTCGACGTATTGCTTTAGCGGCGAAATTAAATCAGTTCATTCCCCCGGACAGGAATCGTACTAGATGCTGCTGCTCCATAATGGGAAAAATTATATATATATATATATATATATATATATATATATATATATATATATATATATATATATATATATATGTATGTATGAATAAACTGTTATCTACTTTTCTAACAATGAAAAAGTTTTGTTAGGGTCTGAATTTATGTATGCGACAATATTTTATAATTTCCAGAACCCTACGCATTCGAAGCAGTAGTAGTAGTCCCAGCAAGCCATACAGATGGACTTGAAGGCCTAAGAGGTGGTAGATACTGTCACCCGGGCTTAGACCAATCAGATCTCCGCTGGTCTCCTCGTGTATTGAAGACCTTTGAGAGAGCTGTAAGTATTTCTTTATCATATCGTAGGAGGATAAATGGACAACACAACAAGTATCTTATATTTTAAGTAGTAGTTCCTGAGATAAGCTTGTTCAACATAAAAAAAATAGGTTTTATAATATTAATTTTTGATGTTATCCTTTATCAGGCTGCAAGAACAGACCAATGTCCAGAAGCAGATCGAACTGGTAAGACTGCTGAAGAATTGGAGGTAGATTCTCTAAGCAAGTTCTTCAGCAGCGCCTGTCGTCCTGGACCTTGGAGCGCCAATGCTAAAGTTGATGCTGATCTTAGTGAGTGATGATGTTTTTTAATCTATTATTATTTGTCTGTTTTATTTCTGTATTAATATTGTGATCTTAATTTTATTAAGTTGCTAAGTACCTATCAGGAGCTTAATTTGTAATATATACTGGGAAGATGTAACAAAATTTCATTATTTCATACCAAAAGGCCAATTTCATTTTATCATTTATATTGTGAGGCCTTCCTAGTCCAATGTGGCAGCTTCTGACTGTAAACGCGGTGGTTGTAGATTCGATTCTCACTCGTGGTATTTAATAATTTTAATTTCTCCCTTTTGGTAAGATATGGCCCAGAATTAGGTTCCACGTCCAACATATTATAATACTTCAATCTAATTTGTCGGAAGTGGGGAACCGGTATCTTAACATAAATTTCCCTTCACCTATTCTGCTATTGGTAATAAAAAAATTAAATACAATTTTACTATAGTATTCTCTATAACTTTATATATTTCTTTCCACAGGAAACCGCTACCCATCTCTTTGTTCACTTTGCGGAGAGAACGCGAACTGTTCAAGGTATACCATCGACATGGGGGTCAGTGTTGCTGGCATTCAGAATAACAATAGACACATCCAAGCCCTGGAGTGCTTAAGATCTAATAATAACAATGAAAACAACAAAGTTGTTGCGTATGCTGCTTGGCAACATGTGAGAGAATTCTTTAATGTGAGTATATTTTTTATTATATTAACGTATTATAGAAATCCGGTTACTATCCATTATCCTGTAATCAAGAATTGGATGCACTTATATGGATCTTATATAATTTTGTTATGTGAAAATTGTAATGACATGTTGAATTTATGATCACATGTATGGACATGTATGGATGTGTGAACACTTGTGATGTGATGTGTGTCACCACATTTATGATTGATATTATGATATAATAGGTCGGGGCAAAAGTATTTTCGTATTTTGAATGTATTATTAGCAATCAAACCTCTTTGGCTGTACTGAATGTAACTGGCTGGTTTTAATACCATAAAATGTAACATTCTGAATATGCAATAAATAAAAAAAACCTTATATTTATAACTGAAGAAGCATTATCACAGACATACACATACACATCATGAGCGTTTGTTTTTTGTATACACCGCTGTGTGAAGTCCGCAAGTAGCAGCATTGCTAGTATCGATGGCTGCTATGAGTGAATTAAGATGCTCTTCCTATCACGCAATTGTGTCCATAATTTTATACAATTTTTATAAAGAGCTACATAGCCAAAGCAACAGCAGAAGCAATAATTACCTCAGAACGTCTAGAAATACATTTGAGGCTACATTCTTCATTCACTGCGAAAGATTAGAACTCATTGCCGGAGTCTGTATTTTCTATGTCATACGAAGGAGGGTTTTCAAAAGTACTGTGAATAAGTACTTACTAGGTAAGCGTGCAACATCGTAGACCGCATCATCGCTCATCAGGCTTGATGCAGTAAAACGAAGGCCTACATCAATTAAAAAAAATATATATGAATAGGTTCGAATACGATTTCTGGAGAAATAATACATTGTTAGAAGTTTCCAGATAGAAAGATGGTAGCTGTAAATAATTCAGTCAAACAAACTCTTCAGTATTTATTAGATTATGTAAGTACAAAAAATGTTTTGGATTCTTAACATTTTTCTTTATTTCCAGCTCCGCAACCCCCAAGAAGCGACGTCGTATGCTTTACTCTGCGAAGACGGTTCTCTTCGTGTGTTGACAGCTGAGGCCCTAGCATCAGCTTCTGCCCCTTGTTCCTTTGTAAGACAACCATGGGGCGGTATTGTTGCTACAACGTGAGTAATTATTACTTTCAAACTCAACGTTTTGCTAAGCACAAAGTGCAGCGGCGTAGAGTTCTGCTTAGCACTGTTTTCGAGTAGTAAGCAGAGAAAGTGTCTTCACAATACATTTGAGGGGCAAGGATAGGTCATAAGATTTAAGAAAAAAACCAGTTATGCGCGATTCAGATTCGCCCACATAGGGTTCTGTACCAAATTCAGGTTTGTGATTGGTAAACACTTTATGAGTTTTGATCATGCGCGGTGTATTTCATATGCTCATATCTTTTGTCTGCGTAGTATTAGAAGCTTAATTTCGCTAATGCTCTAAGGAACTGTAAACCTGAATATCTGATATTATTTTCAGATTGATATTTTATTACAATCTCAAATAAAATGGTTTTGAAATAAGGACAAACGGACAACAATATTAAATTATTTGACATCTGTCTACATAAATCGTAATTGCGCACAAACTGCAAACGTAGTTCTTAAATTTTCCACATAAATTCCGATTCCCCAAAATTGCAGGTTAAAACATAGGTTATATAATGCTCTAAATCTCTATCTATCATTGACAAATTTCAAGCAATACATAGCTACTTCAGAGGGAATCAACTTATATAGGAGAATCCTAAATCTTGAAATCTCGGTCTATTTTATAATCATATAATCTCCAGTTTCTTCTATTATCATATTTACAAACAATACCAAATTTAATATAACAGTTGCATAAAATAACTTTTTCAGAAAGTAGCAGTTTTGTTGAACAACATTTTTAAATTGATATGATTTTATAACTTACGATTTATTTAACGGATAAATAAATAAATAAATAAAAATATCTTAATAAAAAACGGTACCCTTATAGGATCACTTTATTGTTCGCCTGTCCATCTGTTAAGACCATTTTACTTGAGATTCCGTTGAGGTATCAATCTGAAATTTATATCAGATATTTACAAGTAGGTTTAAAGTTCTTTGGAACACACAAATTAAGCTTCTAATATAACGCAGTTAAAAGATATGAGCTATTATGTATCATTTTTACTTCATTTTGTATAAAATTCATCGCGTAATCAAAACCTATGTGTACTTCCCGTAGTCCTACAGTTACGAGATTTAAGCCGAAGATCTTACAATAAGAATAAAGGATAAAATCTGAAAAGTAAAAATTTATAAAAAATTAAAACAATTATGATTTATATTAAATTATCTAAATAGGTACCTGTTTATTTCTGAATCACAATCCTGAAAACCGAACGATGAAGCAACCTTAATATTTATTTTTCTTTTTCATTTTTCATTCATTTATTTCTTCTTTTTATGTATAACAGATCTAGAGCATCAGAAATCTCGAATGTTCTACAACAATGGTGGCCGAATGGTGCCAATCCTGGTGGTAATTCTTGGCAAGCGTCTCTTTTCCTTGGAGTTGTGGGTGGGAATAACGCAAGGGTTATATTTGGACAGATAGATTCACCTCAGAACTATACTCTAGGAGGTAAGATAAAAGTTGTAATATTCCAAGTTCTTTCTAGGAATAGTTGAGATTTTAATGCTTACTTATATTTCTATAGTAAAAGCGTACCTTCATCAAATTACAAAATCACGGAAAAAAGGGACGGCGCCCATTTATAATTGCTATAGTTGTAGGTTCGATCCACGCACAGGATTATATAAAATGAGACTAGTCGTGGCACAGGGGTCCACTCGAGTAAATGAAATATTTATTTAAAGTTATATTTTTATTTCTTCGCTCTGGTGTCGAAGCAAAGCGTGGTGCTAGAATTCCGTCACTTAATACGCAATGCCTCCAGAACTCGGCGGAGAGTGGAGGACGTGTCGTAGAGTGTCTTAACACTAGGTTCCATCTGTCTGCCCTGGTGTGTGCGGGATACAGCGTGAAGCTAATTTAATTTAATTTTTTATTTATATTTTATTATTCATTTCCACGATTGGGAACCGTAACGTAGTTTTATAGTAGCGCGCTTGCGCCCCTATGACGGTCGCTATATAAACTTTATAGGGTACATCTATAATTAAATTACATTAATTACTCTTTACTACAGCTCGCAATTTTTCAAACGTGGATGCTTCTTCTTCCTGCTTTTCACCACTTCGTTGGTGTACCATCAGTACTGAAGAATACAACAAGTGTTCCTGGCTCCGTAGTGCAGCGCACACGCTAGGCATCGAGCCCGCTATATCCTGCCAGTCAAGGAATAACATTTTCAGTTGCTTCTCCGATATAAGTAATAATACTGCTGATTTCATAGCTGCTGCGTCTAATTATGGATATCTTAGTCGGCAGTAAGTGTTATTTGTTTTAATTTTTAATATACATATATATTTCCCAGATGAGAATTGAAAGTAGAATGAGTTGAACAAAAAAGGTATCAACATACAAAAAAGATATCATAATGCAAAACACGGTTGTTTTGGAATGATTTTTTTTATTTCCCCATTCTGGTGAAATAAGCGATGCTAATTACCGACTATCAAGGCAGGCGTTAAGTGAGTGTTTTGATATAAGCTTCTTTCAGGCGTTTTTTAGCTTCTTGTTGTATCCCGCACATAGCAGAATAGATAAAAGTAACCTGGGGATCTAGTATTACGACACTCCGTTCCCATTAAGACGTGAGTGGCGGATCTCAACGCTGCGCTTAGCTTCGTTACCAGAGCGAGGAAATGATAATATTAAATATATCATTCTCCCGAGTGAGAACCCGCAACCGTCGCGTTTACAGTCACGTGCTTATGTCCGTGCGCCACGAGAGCTTCCGTTATTTTTGTTCATCCTGCTATATAGAACAGCGGGCCCTTCAGCTCTGACATTCAATTATTAATGTCTCAAAAACTCGGGAGTGTCGGGGAAAGGAGATTCTCCGCGTAAAATTGTAATAATTAATTATTTATTTATCTATCTTTTCAGGCATTATAAGTTATCGTCAGTGAAATTAGTTCAAAATTCCCAAAGCAACTCAGCGGCCTTTTCACGAGTCGTTGCCTTATTGAAAGAAAGATCAGCTCAAGGAGAAATTACTCGATTCGAAAATTTGAGGGGCAGAAAAGCGTGTTTCCCTGAATTTGGAGGCATTTGTAAGTATATTTATCCTATATATTTGTATAACAAGATAGGCAAATATAGCCCAGTGTTAAGATACACCTTTCTCTACTTTCCACCTGAATTCGAGATAATATGAATGCTAAAAAAAGTGTTTTAGCATCTTTGTGTGAAAATTTTGTAAAAACTACCATTTTGTCCTCTTGTTGTGTCCTCGAGGTGGTAGTGATTTCGGTTTCCACTTCGAAGAATAATTAATTATATCTAAAATATTTCAAATTTCTCGGTATTTGGATCTCTGTATCCCGTAAATGGCAGTGTAAGCAGAGGAAACCTATGTTGTTGTTAATACACTCCGTTCCCTAATTTCCGCCCTGTTATCGAAATTAGTCTTGCCATTCATCATTTCCCCAAGTAGAAATCGAACCTACAACCATCGCTCACAAACAAAAAAAAAACACATTCTAAAATTCGTTAACTTTTTCCTTTCTAGCGTACGTAGCCTTCGTCCAAGTGGCTCATGAACGCGGTATAATTAGTGCATCAGAGTGTGACTATGGGAAGGCGGTCGGAGAGTTCTTCGATAGCAGCTGTGCGCCCGGTGCTTTAGCTAATAGCCATGCTTTGGTTGAAAGTGTGAGTTATTTTTCTTTATTTTTAACCGACTTTAATAAAAGTAGGCCTGTCTAACACAAGGTGGGGCACGAGGTTCGATTCTCACCCCGGGTCAGAAATTAAATGTTTATAATTTTCATATCTTCACTCTGGTAATGAGGCAAAGCGCGAGGTTGAATTCTGCCAATCAACACACAATACATCCAAAATTCGGAGGAAAGGTGGGTAACTTCTGTTTTCCACTTTCCTCCAAATTTTGGAGGCTTGTCTTAATGGGAACGAAGTGTCTTAACACTAGGTTCCTAGCCTGCACTACCTACCCTGCTGTTTGCGGAATACAGCGTGAAGCTGATAAAGTTTAGGGTAGTCTTTACTGTCTACTATAAAAGAAAATTTGCACTTAGAAGGTCCTACACTGACGTCCTGTCATACATATTAAGTTTGACTGTCTTTTACCACCAAAGCAACATTTAAATTATTTTTTTTCCATTATTTTACAGACATACAACGCGACCAATTTGTGTTCTCTATGCAGACCGATAGTAGTAACTGACGAAAGTAATTGTAAGTATCTTCACGCTACAGAAACAGCAACTTTACACAGCCTCTCACAGACCAAGACATTGCGTGCTGAGTGCCGGAATTCAACACCGCACTTTGCTCATCGCAACAGGAGAATAAAAATAAAATTATATTCATAAAATATTTAAATAAATAGAATCATTCCCCGAAGTGGGAATCGAACTTAAAACAATTGCGAATACAGACAGACGCAAATTATTTCCATTTGACCACAGAATACAGTAAAAGCATTTTTTTTAATTTTTTTTTCTTACAGTCACCTGCAGCTACGACTACACGAACATGTTCTACGGAAACAATGGCTCGGTACATTGCCTCGCAGACCCCTCAAGCGATATAGCTTTTGTGGAACTGAGAAATATTAATGGTAAGTAATTCTTTTATAATGACTCATTTTTATAAAAAATAAGATAAGACAATTTCTTCGCGCTAGCAACAAGGCAAAGCGCAGCGTTGAGTTGCGCCACACAACACACACTCTCGTTGTCGTGTCGTGTCAATGCGTCAATCTCATGTCGTGAGAATTTAACAGAAAGTGGGCAATAAAGTGTCTTAACACTAGATTACCTCTGCCTATACTGTTATATACGGGAGACAGCATTAATTAAGCTGAAAAAAAATAGAATTATAAAAATCATAATTTTCAGTATTTTTTCATATTTTTTCCTTTTTAGCTCATCTGCAAGCCGCCGGTCTTCAAGAGAACCAAGTACGAGCTCTATGCAGGAATAACACTTTGGCTGTCAGCACTGGTGTCAATGTTGATAGAAACTGCCTCTTAGCTTACGTTGTTGATTCAGAAGTTTTAGCTAGAAGGTAAATCTTTTATGTCTATTTCATAAATTAATAAATTGAATAAAAAAAAGACAATTGGACTCGCGAACTGAAAGTTCCGTAACTTAAAAAAGTTGAAAAAACTTAATTAAGCTAAATGAAAAAGTGTATACGCCCGCAGTTTTTCATGTGAAGTGAACTATAAATATTAGTTTGTAGTTATTTTTTTCTGGTATCTAGAGTCGGGAAAAGCGCACCGTTACGTTCCGCCACTCAATAAACTCGAAATTGTCTCGAAGACTAATTATTAGGTTAACTGACAACTAACACAAGGTTCCTTCAGCGTACCCTGCAATGCAGAAAATGCTTCAAGATTTTTTAAATCTACTTACGTAATCCATTTCGTTACAGGAGCGACCAAAACAGTTTAAACGCACTTCTCGATACCTTAGACCTCTATTTCGGTTACAACGCAGCCTCAGGAGTCCAATTGATAAACTTCGAAATGTATTCACCGTTCGATGGAATAAGTGATCTATTATTTAAAGACACGGCCGTAGGTCTCGCAGAGCCTTCAAGCGACTCTACGAATGAAGCTGCAAGAAATTATAATGATTTGTTCAAGCACTTGGAGTCTTGTACCAGCGCTGCGCCCTTGCCCGGCACAGCTAATAGACATATATTGTCGTTTGTCACTCTGTTCATCATGATTTTTGTTACGAAATTCGTTTTGAATTAATTTTATAATTTAACTTTTTAATGCAATCTTTAGCAGCTGGGTCTTAGAGTATGTTTTTGACTTTTGGTACTAAAATAGCTTCGTATATGGTATTTGTTAAGATTTTCTAACATTTTCGCATAAACTACCAAATGGTTTTTTTTTAACTTTTACAGTGAAAAATTGGTAAATATTAACATTTACTAGTTGAAATTAAAATTTAACAATTGCAAAGGTTCTTAAGACAATAAACCTACAAACAATATTAAAATATTTAAACATTTTTATTTTGACATATTAATTATAATAATCTTGACAATTACTTCCTGGCCTATAATTTCGAAAAAAGAAGTAATTAAAGTTAATTTAATATTTTAATTAAAATATATTTTTTAATGCATGCTGCGTAAAATTTTATCAAGAGTTAAATTGTAAAAATTATAGACCAGGAGGCAAACGTAGCAATGCATTTAAATATTATTATTATTTTGACAATTTTATAATCCAATTTATAGAATAGATTTTAGTTAAGAGTTAAAAAAAATTCTTCGTGTGTATGCGATTGTATTGTAATTTATTACATTTGAGTTATGGTTCGAATTTTATTTTCCTTATTAGTAGTTATAGTGAGTGACAGACAACGCACAGACGAAAGTACTGGAATCAGAAAGTTGACATTTGACATATAGGTAGGCTCCCGCAGCGTAGGAGAGACTTATAAACATAATATAGCCCAGTGGACACATAGTTATAATGTTTATTTTTATATTATCTAATATGCATTGTAGTTAATAAATATGATCACGTCAGATCAAATTTCATATATTTTTTTTCTTAAGTCAGTGGAAAGCTTATAATATAAATTTCGGTCCATAATTCAGAAACTAGCACTAAAATGTATGTGTATTTTTTTGTAGTTTTTAAATGAAATACTTTTTTTATAATATGTTTTTGTTTTATTTCTGTTTACTATACATACATACATATATTATCTTTTTTATTGTTATTTTTTAGCTTAGCATGGTAGAGGAAGGTAGAGGAAGCCTAGTGCCAAGACACTCCGTTCCCCACTTTCCACCTAACTCTGGAGGCATTGCGTGTTGAGTGGCGGCACTCAACGACATGCTTTGTCTCAACATCAGAGTGAAGAAATGAAAATAGTCAATATTACATTTCTCCGAGTGGAGAGAGACTCACAACCTGTCGCGTTCACAGTCACACACTTGTGTCCTTGCACCACGACTCACATATATATCTACATATGTATCCAAATTAAAAATTAAAAACATGAAAATATGTACATTGTGTCGCAGTGGGAGCGGTGACTTAATTGATTATTGTCAGTTCAATCCTCACTCGGGGAAATTAATTATATTAATTTCGCCCCCTGGTTAAAATAAAGCTATAAATCTTGCTATGTTAAAATTGTTAGACTCGGCTACCCACTCTCCCCACATAGCAGGGTAACTTAGAGTCGACATTTTCAATTCTTCACTTTTAGCTAGAATTCGATAATGCGTGTTAAGCTGCGGAACTCAACGCCACGCTTTGTCTTGACGAAATGAAAATAATCTGCTATATGTTTCTGATTCTTATGTTTACGTATAACAGTTCAAAAATGTATAAAAAAGTTAGAAGTTAAGATATTATTTTTCAATCCATCCAAGTCTTCCTCTGCCCAATACTAGCATTAACACGTCGTCAGTCGCAGGTTCAATCCTGGGTGATACACGTGACCTCCACCCACGTGATTTTGGTGTTGATGATGCTGAAAATAAATATTTAATATATATTTTTTTGTTTACATTGTGTATAAAGTGACTTTATACGTTGCGTTTGCAACGTTTATGCCACCTTAAATAAAAATGTATTGTTCAAAATATTAATTTTTGTAATTTTTATGACATTAATTTAAAGTATTTTTCATATAGTATTAAAAAACAATGCTTTTCGGTACCTTTTCTCTATAAAAAAATATAACTGTATTAAAGTTTATACCGTCCGGATTATCCGTTCGGATAATTTTCGTAAGTTGATAAATAAAAACAAAATAATAATTATAACAAAAATAAAATAAAATGATTGTAAAAGAGTATCCTATTTAAAAGAGGGGAATTTAATTAAATTTCCAATATCTACTACTTCTGGTTTCCAAAAATATGTGAATGAAGTTAACTTACCGCCAGACCGGCGCTCCGAACGTTAGGTGTGCGAAAGAGACGCACTAAACCGCCGCCGTAGTAGAGAACAGGACGACAATACAATGTGTATGACTGCCAACGTCACGTATATAACAGTTGAATATTTATTCTGCCATTCCTTTACTTTCTGTTGACAATTCTGGAAAAAAGGAAGTTTTTTTTGGCAATATAAGATATATTAAAACAATGAAATTTTGGCCAATAGTGGCACAAGTGTTGAGTTCCACCACTCAACATGCAAGTCTTATAGAATTCGGCAGACATTGGGGAGCAGAGTGCCTTTGCAATAGACTCCCTTTGCCTACCCTGTCAAGCGAGATAAAGCGTATAGCTGAAAAAAATCAAACATTAACCAGTTTTTTACTTTACCAAACACGACTTTGCCTGCTTAACTATTTATAATTATATTATAGACAAGTTTTACAAAGTCTTTACATAAATTGTAGTCTATATATAATGATGTAAATTGTAATTTCAATCCGTTCAGTAGTTTCCACATGAAAGTGGAACAAACATCCATTCTCACAAAATTTCACATTTTTAATATTAGTAGGATATAGGGATGCATAGAAATTACTAGCTTAGGTACTACAGTTTGTGTACTTACATTTTTATAAGAAACCTCTACAGTACAATTATTGTTGTAGTAAGTTTGATTACAACAAGACCACGGAAGTTCAAGTATTTTCCTGAAAATGAGAAAAAAAACAGTGAAGTTGATGAGTACATGTAATCTTAAAACTATATATATTTGCTGTTTTAATATAACCCGCTTGCCTCATCCGCTTAGGGCTGGGCGACACCAGCGACACGCTCACGCCGTCGCACAGTGGGACCAAACGTCGCGCCCCGTTTTACACATCCATAACTTTTTTATTTCTCATCATAAAATGTAGAAATTTTATTATTATTACATTTAAATTATAAAAACTAGCTTAAATATCCTAAATCAAAGCTTTTAAACAAAAAAGTGATGAAAATGAATATTATCTAATAATTATAGTGACGTATTAAGTGTGTATTGACTAGTTTTTTTAAAATTTATGGCGAGTCCTGACGATATATTTGAAGAATTATAAAGACGTTTTATTAATTCCTCGCCAATACCCGTTATTTCCGAATATTGGTAGTTTTGAAAAAAAAATTTAGCCGTCTTGCCATCATTGCTATTTTTATTATTTTGTCGTGGTTTGTCAATATGCAATCCTCCGAGATTCTCATGACATTATCTCTGCATATTCTTTTTTTTATCCGCTTAACTTTTTTATTATTGCACACCGTTTTTTGGATGATAAACTCTACGAAATATGGAGTATAATCTATAGCCTATATTTGAAAGAGTTTTCGTTGACTTCCTTTTCGGAAAAGGAAGTAGTAGAAGAAGGAAAAGGCTTTTCCATTACTTTTGTAAGGCCATTCATTTGCTTTGGTGTTGCTCCAATCATACTGTAAGAAGCATTAGATGGTGGATTCAAAACTTGAGCCACTTTTCTTTCAACCATAGTTAAAAATAAGTCATGTTTGATTTGTACCACTTCGCCATTTTTATTTAAGAGCTTTGGAGTTAAATTTTTTTTCTTACTTATTCTATGTTATCTCAAAGGCAGTATTGCAGCAATCATTATGGTAAATTAATCAATATATTTAAATAAAAAATATATAATTTTATTATTTTCGTGATTGGGTCGGCAAGAAACATTATATTTTAAAAAATATTTTTTTGGAATATTATTATTTTCCATGTTGAAATAAGCTCTCTGGTATTTTAATTGAATCCTATAACACAAAAAAGAACAACTAAATCGTGATTATTGGCTGTAAGCTATTTAAAATTAAAGTAGTATTCATGAAATATATAAATTAGGATGTTAACACCTCTTGCATTTCTAAATCAAAATGGCGCAAATATGCGCAAGTTTTTAATTTTGGCTTATTTTTGAATAATAGATTTCTCGACAGCGGCAGCCAGCGGAAACAGTGGCAACTACAGTTACTAAAACCGATTATTAACTACTTCTAAAAACTCAATTATATTATTTTAATGACGATTATTTATCAAAAACTAATTTATTTTTTTACTAAGTTTACTATCTCTTCATAAAGAAGATATAATAAGCTATATGAAATATATAATACTAATATAGTTACTACAGAAACTCACGAAAAAACCAATGTTTAACTATCGTCATGCGCAGTATTGAAAATAAGGAAATATAGAAGTGTATTGTTTGAAGGTCATTTTGGATACTTTAAACTGCAATTAAAAACAAAAACAAAAAATGTATTTTTTAGATAAGTTAGTCTATTCTAGTATATTAAACAATTAACAGAACACATTGAAATTACGATTTTCGTTTCGAAAATTTATGAGATTCCCATACAAGAGCGTATGGGAAAGTCCCACCGTGCGTCGCCCGCTTAAACCACAAAACTATTCATTTACTAAACTAAATTCCTTTTGTGTTCTAACATCATTATAATTTTAAAGACTCTATATAATGATAACCTCAAAATTCAGCCTATCTGAATTTAATAATGGGTTTACAACCTTGCCTTGCTATTAGCACATATTAAATACTAGTGTCGTGTATGACACATGACACATAATAAGTGTCCGGGATAATTTTAAAGTTTAACTACTGTGGATTACATCAAAACGATTAACGTGATAGATAGCATGTTATATCCTTCCTCCATAAATGGACACAAATATTTAAGCCAGTAGTTCCTGAGATTAGAGTGTTAAACTAAACAAACTGTAGCTATAAAAAAATAGTATAAAGATAAAATAAGTCTTACGTTTCATTTTGATTTACACTACAGCATTTCAATGACGTACGAATGTAATGAGAAATTATACTTGGTTGATCTTGAAGACCTTTCTGGAAACAAAATTAGAAAACTTCAAATATTATGTATTAGTATGAGGCTGTCATGGCGCAGTAGAGCAGTCTGACTGTAAATATGCTAGTTAAGGATACGATGTCCAATCGAGAGAATTAATTATTTTCATTTTCTCACTCTGACGAGACAAAACGCAGATTTAAATTCCGCCACTCAGCACGTAATGTCTCGTAAACTTGTCTTGTCGGATCTTGACACTAAGCTCTTTTTGCCTATCTTGCTCTTTTTAGTCCACGGAAGTCAACGAGGCTTATATACAAGAGCAAGATAAGGAATATAATTTAATTATAATGTTTCCTCCGAGAATCGAACCAATTACCATCAGCTAAACACTATCTCACAGCACCAAGACGGCCTCTATAAGTATGTAAAAGTGTTTACATTTTTTGTGACGATGAGCTATCTTAAAAATCTCGTATATTTTTTTACGTTATTTTTTTATTTTTTAGATTCAACTGTATCACGCACATAGCAGGATAAACAGAGCATATGCATATATAAATAACATGCGAACCTAGTCTTTATACATTTCTTTCCCTATTAAGACATTCCGTTTTCCTGATTCTGTACGCTTTGCGTGTTGGGTGACGGAAATCAAAGCCGCGTGTTGCCTCATTGCCAGAGCGAGGAAATGAAAATATAAAAAAAATATTTCCGGAAGTGGGATTCGAATCGAAACCCGTCGTGTATATAGGCACACGCTTGGTGCCCCTGCACCACGCCGCCATCTACGTCCATTTTTTTGTTACTAAGTACGTGAATAGCATTTAAAATTATGATCAAATTACCTCAACAATGTTAGATGATATATAGAACATAACAGAGCATTCCAGAAGGAGTAGAAGTATCACGAGGGCTGCATACTAGCAAAACAAGTATATTAAATAATTATTATAGAGCCTTATGAAATCTGGAATTGAAGTAACACCTCTTGTTGTTAACATCTCGATAATTAAATGGGTTTTTGTAGCTTCACGATGTATACCGCTAGCAGGATAAGGAGAGGGAACCTGGGAACCTCGTTTTAAGATGCTTCGGTTCCCCACGGTTTTGGGGAAACCCAAAGAGTGGCGAATCTCAACGTATTTTGCCTAATTACTAGAACGAAGAAATTAAAATATTATGTATTTCATTCCTCCAACGGGACTCCAACCCACAACCGTCGTTTATAGATCCATGTCATTGCCATTGGGCATCGTGCGTTGGGTTTCGATTCACAATATGTAAAATTTCAAAATTGTATAACTTGTGTTTTTGTCAGCTTCACGCAGTTTCCCGCATTCAGCAGGTTAGATAGAAAGAAACTAGTGTTAGAACAATCAGTTTTCCTCCATCCGCTTAATTTTTTTGAGACATTGCGACGACAGCATTGAGTGACGAAACTGAACGGCGTAGTTTGTTTTGTAATAAATCAGCTTTACGCTGAGGGAACCTAGTGTTAAGACACGTCGTTGCCCACTTTCCGCCGAGTTCTGGAGACATTGCGTATTGAGTGGCGGAACTCAACGCCGCGCTTTGCCTCGACACCAGAGCGAACAAGTAAAAATATAAATGTAAATAAAATATCTAAATACATTTTGAAACGAGATTTTTTTTTTCCCCCAAGTGGGACTCACAACCGTTGTATTAAGAGTCAGACGTTGTACCGTTGCGCCACGACGGCGTAATCAATCACAATTATTTGTGTTTTTCTATCAATATTTATAAATCGCTCACCATGAATAGAAGAAAGAGTGAGGCAGTAATCGCCCCATAGAGTCCCATAGCAGATATGAAAAAGAAGAATACGGAAAGAAAACCACCAACAATACCCATTTGCAGAGTCAGTGTGGTATCCGTTATCAACATCTGAAAATATAAAAAAAAAAAAACAGATTATTTTTCTTGTTTTTATAACTACAAGAATTTTAAAGAGTATTTCTACGTCTAATGTGTATTTCTACCCAAGACATTGCGTGTTGAGCGGCGCAACTCAACGCCGCGCTTGGTCTTCTCAAGAGAACAAGGCGTTGAAAATAATACATTCCCTGAGTGGAAATTGAAGCCACAACCGTCGCGCTTACAATCACGAGGGCCTCAACTAAAAGGATGAAAACTATTAAATATATATTAAAAAAATGGTTTGCGTGTGACACAAGCTGTATCGATGTGACCCAAATAGTAAATACTCACATTACTTTGTAATCGTTTAAAATTGCCTACTATTGTTATCATGAAGGCAATTAAACTAGGCTCAAGCTATGGTTTTGTTTGTAAATATTAGTATTTTAATACTACTCATTGCTAATAGGTTGTGGGTTGGATCCGAGGTTAGAGGAATCATTGTATTTAATTTATTATTATTTCCCCGCCCTGGTGGACAACTCGTGGTGTTGAGTTCCGCCACACAACAAAACTTTGACAATTGGGAAAAAGCATTAGGCTGTAAAAAAAATCGCATAAAAAACATTTTTCAACTTAGGGCCGTTCTGTAATGTCATTCTATGATATACCAATACAATAATACAAAAGCGATAATTGTAAGTTTGAATCCCAATTGAAGCGATGAATGAATTTAAATTGATTTAATTGACAAAATGCGGCGTTGAGTTCCGCCACTCAACACACCATATCTCGAATTCGAGAAATGAACAACGGGGTGGCTTAACATTTCAATCTGTACCTATACACATCCTGCTAAATGGAAAAAAAAACATGAACTTAAAAATATTACACATCAAAAAAGTCCAAGCTGTAACTAAGTAACTCGTATGTAATAAAATTTAAGAATCTGAATTTAAATCACTTATTATAATTGTATTTTTTTTTTACATTAAACTTAGCAGTTATACGTAGCTTAGGTGACAATACAATATTATGGTATCAACAAGCTGGTGTGATGATGGAACCAGGGCCTGAATATTGGTACTCTTCAGAAAAAAATCGAGTTGAAGCTCATACAATTTATAGCTCCGAGTTCATTCTATGGCACTTATATCACTTGTTGTGATATAAGCGTCTTTTTTGATTAAAAGAAAATCAGCTTCACTCTGTATCCCGCACACAGCAGGGTAGGCAGAGGGAGCCTAGTGTTAAGAAATTCAAATCCCCACTTTCAAATCGATTCTTATAGTATTGCATATTGATTGAGCGGCGTTCAACGCCGCGCTTTGCCTCGACACCAGAGCGAAGAAATGAAAATATAAATTCAAATAAACATTTCATTTCCTCGAGTTGTGGTGAACCCACAATCAGTCACACTTTGAGCCTCTGTGGCAAACCTGGTCACTATTTTTTTTATTATTTTTTTTAAACTACATATTATTAAATAATTAAATAATATATTATATAGAAACTATTGTGATAGTAAGTTTGCACAGAACGACGCCCCGACAAGTATTATTAGCATTGTCTGTTACACGCGATGAATTAACTTTTAATCACGCACGAAGGGTATTTATATAAATTGTTGATGTACCCTAGTTTTGTTCAGACAATGTGTTTTTTTCCTATATGATTTCATATGTTTAATATCTTAATATATATTTTAAATTATTTTATGGTGAGAAAATAATAATCTTGAAATAATCGCTTAAAGATCCTCGAAAGTGTATCGAAATCGTTCCATCCAGCCGTTTACAATATTTGTGATATGTAGATAAATTAAAAATAATATATTTAAACAAAATTTGGCCAATAAGGAAATATTGAAGAATGTTATGCATAAATATAAAATTATAATTTTGACATAAACTTAAATTTTTAAGATCTAGCGAGCGAAGCGAACAAGAGGCGAAATCCTGTAGTTCTCGTTATTTTTTTTCCTTTTGGATAAAGTATAGTGATGAATGACTGACTATGAAGATTATGGATTTGACGTCCGGCTTCTCGCTCTGGTATCAAGAATAATCGCGGCGTTGAATTCCGACACTCAACACAATGTCTCGAAAGTTAAGGCGGAAAGTGCGGATAAAATGTGCTGCTTGTGCCGCTGCGCCACGACGACACGACGGATGGCTGACATTACTTATATATATGTTGAAATTGATTCGCCATGTTGCTATGGAAAAAATATTAAATAGAAACGATATCTCCCCTTGGTACAAAGTCTGACCTATTTATTTGGAAAATATTATTTTTAGAATTATTACCTTCACGCTGTATCCCGCACATAGAAGTAAGACACTTCCGTTCTCCACTTTCTGGTAAATTTTGGATGGATTGCGTGTTGAGAAGTGGATCTCAATGCCGCGCCTTGTTTTGTTACCATAGTGAGAGAAATTAAAATATTGAATAAATAATTCCCTCGAGTGAGAATCGAATACACAAGCGTTGCGTGTGCAGACACACACCGTGCCACTGCGCCACGACGGCCTCTACTATCTAAACATATTTATATGTGGTATAAATATAATAGATTTTCTATTACACGGGTGTATCATTGTAGGCGAAAGGTGTTTTGAATATTTAAAATGGTAATAATCCACTCAAAGCGTTACGCTAAAGTGTCCCTTAATAAAGAGTGAGGGGATGAATTCTTTATATTACTCTATTACCAACAACGTCTGTAGTAAAATATTTAACTACAGTTCATATTTAATTACAAAAGGTTTTTATTTTCTTGAGCTTCTCGCTTAGCAGGAGACACTTAGACAGTAATGTTTGTGTCAAGACATTATGTTGCCCGCTCTTTCGAATTAGAAACATTGTGCGAGATTCAACTTTGCATTTTGTCAACCATTCAATTGAGTAAGAATCGAACCTACAACTATAATTATAAGTTAACAAAAAAAGAGGTTGTTGTGGCACCGACTGTAAACGCGTTAAGTTCGATTCCCATTCGGAGTAATGATTTATTTTCATTTAGTCACTACGGTAAACAATATTTATATTATTACCGAAGTGACTAGAAGAAAAGCGATGTTGAGTTTCGCCATCAAACAAGCAATGTCCTGAAAATTGTTTGAAAGTGAGGGACGGAATTTAATATTTACTTTGAATTGCAAATGTATATAGTTAAGCTTTCAAAGAATTAGATATTTTATGAAATCATGATTACTACAACTGCCATCTTTTTTTAGCTTCACGCTGTATCCCGCATATAGCAGGGTAGCAGGGTAGGGAGAGAAAACCTATTAAAACATTCCGCCACTGCGCCACGAAATTATATTAATAAAAGGAACTTACTTTAACCGTGGGACTTCCATATATCTGTACATTAGAGTACAAGGTGTTAGGTGACACTATTATCCATAAGCTCAAAGCGAAGAAAAACATGCTAAAAATCTGAAAAATGAAAAGAAAAATCGTTGAAAAATCGTTGAAAAATCACTGCACACCGCAAGGTAGACAGAGGGAACCTGGGAAACTAGTGTTAAGACACTTCGTTAAATATTAACAGAACTCAACGCCACGCTTCGCCTCGTTACCAGAGCCAAGAAAGGAAAACATAAAAAATATTTCTTTCCCTTAGTGGGAATTGAATCCACTACCAAGACCGCCAAGACTGGACTCACAATATTATTTGTTTCCGCGGCGGTAATATTTGTATGGCGGTTGTGAATTAAATTTTTTCCAATAAATTTCATATTTAAAATTTATTTTCTAATCATAATAGTTATTACTATTTCGTTATTTTTCTATGTTTTCGGAACAAAAATGTCGATAACTTCAAACATTTCATTTATTTCGAAACAATATCTGACTGAAAATACATTAGTCGTGGATTCGATGTTCATTCGAGTAATGATTATTAAATTAATAAATTTAGGTATGTTTTGTTATCACGCTCTGATAGACAAAGTGTATCGTTGAGTTCTGCCACTCAACACACAATGCCACGAAAATTTGACAGAAAGTAGAGAACAGAATGTCTTAATATTAGGTTTCACTCTGCCTACAACGCTAACATGCGGAATATATCGTGAAACTGAAAAATAAGAGACTAGTTTTCAGAAATAGAAACAAAGGTACTTACTAAAGTCAACAAATTAAACGATATTATAATAAAAGCTGCAAGTTTTGAAGCTTTGCCAGTTTTTTCGCACATTTTCTATAAACCTGTAATTGTATTTAAAACAGTTTATACAGCTGTAGTACTATAAACTATAAACGATGTAGAGGTACAGATAAAAAATACATGAGACGGTCGTGGCTCGGGGTGTAATAGAATATTTAATATTATTATCTACTCGGTCTGGTTACTAGGCAAAGCGCGTCGTTGAGTTCCGCCCCTCAACAAGCAATGCCTCGAGAATTCGGCAGAAAGTGGGGAGGGAAGAGAAGATAAGTATCAAGTAAATCCGTGGAGATCTGAGTGTCTCGACTCTAGGTTTTCTATGTTAAGCCACTCCGTTTCCTACTTTCCTCCCTATTCTCGACACATTGCGTGTTGAATGCCGAAATTCACGGCTGTAAAAACCGGCGAGGCAAAATTTCTATAAAAAAAAATGTTTCATAAGTTCCCTTATAGCGTGTAACGTGAGCTCCCTAAGGAATCATGCAATGTATAATTGATATGGCTATTTCTGCGACCGTTCACCCTTCCCTTTGTTCATTTCTCATATAAAAGTCAAATTACATACTATTTCGAATACTGTTTATAGCATTTTTAGGGTTCCGTACCTCAAAAGGGAAAAACGGAACCCTTATAAGATCAATTTGTTATCTGCTTGTCCGCCTGCCCAGAGAGTTTTAAATCTCGGAATCGTGTGGATGTACCGATTTGAAATTAATATCAAATATTCAGATCTAACCTTGGAGCATAGAAAATCAAGCTTCGAAGTCAACATAATCAAAAGATACGAAGCGTTTATATATATGCATAGTTTTTGCTGCATTTTGTATGTACTTCCCGTGGAGCTACAATTATGAAATTTGGCTAAAGTGAAAACTTGCAGTACAAATAAACGAAAAAATCCCAAAAGTTAAAAATTATAGATAAAAAAAAACAGCTTCACGCTGTTTCCCGCACACAGCAGGGTAGGCAGAGGGAACCTAGTGTTAAGACACTCCGTTCCCCATTTTTTGCCGAATTTTTGAAGCATTGCGTGTTGAGATATTTATAGATATTTCGTAGAAAAAAATCATTACAAACTAGTAATTGTAGTTATAATATTAGTAATATAAGAGTGCATACGTCCGCAAGCTTTAGTTTGTTAATGTAATT
Organism: Heliconius erato x Heliconius himera; assembly: GCA_013421005.1. Taxonomy (NCBI): domain Eukaryota; kingdom Metazoa; phylum Arthropoda; class Insecta; order Lepidoptera; family Nymphalidae; genus Heliconius; species Heliconius erato x Heliconius himera. Next base: position 4,422 of record JAATLQ010036812.1, on the reverse strand, counting down.
GTACTTCCCGTTGACCTCCAATTCTGAAATTGGTACGGAAGCCTCGGTTGGCGAGCGCAACTCGCACTTAACCGATTTTTATTCATTATATATCTATTTATTTATATATAGGTTCACGCTGTATCCCGCATATAGTAGGATAGACAGCATCGATGTATTGCGAGCTTATAAAATGTGAATGAATAGCTTGTGTACGTTTGAAATCGATTTTCTAATCTATTTATACTACCTACGAGCTTAAAATTATTGAATATTGCAAATTGGATATTGAAAGGCAAATTTTACAACGAAAATTTATAATATAAGAAAGTTTAAATATCTATTTATTTCTAGAAAATATTAATAAGTTTTATTATTTTTAAGTTTTAATATTCTTTGTATTTATAGCGCATGTTAAGTGCTTGCAGGATGAGGAGCCTGGAGCAACACCTGGGATTTGCAAAACAATACTTTTTTACTGAGATTGCTTGCTAGTTAGATTAACCAGATATGGGAATACGAAAATATTTAATGAAAATATAAAAAAGTCACTCACAGATCTTTTTCCTATGACGTTGCGTTTTAAGTGGCGAAATTGAGTGACCCATTCCCATCTAGTGGAGATCGAACCCATTACTATCACGTTTACACTCTGACGCTGTTCCATTGTAAAACTACGAAAATATCAATCAATAATCTTTTAATTTTTAATTATTATGGGGACGTGAAGTAACGGAAAGCCAGCAGTCGCAGTCGTGGCGCAACTGCAACCGTGTGAATGTAAACTCCAGGTTGTCGGTTCGCGATTTCCACTCAAGGAAATTAAATATTTAATAGTTTCATTTCTTTTCGTTCTGGTGCCTGGTGGAAATGCCTCCAGAATGTGCCGGAAAATGAGCAGCGGAGTGTCTTAACACTAGGCTCCCTCTGCCTACACTGATATATGCAGGATACAGCGTGAAGCTGAAAAAAACATAACAAGATTTTACATATTACAGTCGAAATTATGGAATCAATATGGCAGGGGTAACAATACCCTCGCAAACAAACTTATTGGCGATAAGTAGTATAAAGTTACACGCTGTATTCCGGATATAGCAGGGTAGGCAGTGAGGACGTAGTTTAAAAACACTCCGCTCAATGCCGCTCTCTGAGAGAGAAAATAATTCGTTACCCCGATTAAGAGTGGAACCCATTATCGTGTTTACAGTCCTCTTATAACTACGCCACGACGACCTCGTATTTCTTTTACATATTAATGACCTAGACTTCACAAATTATCGCGAAGGTTGCCATGTGTGATTACAATTCGCCCTTCAATAGATCCTTGAAACGACTAGACCTTCAGAGAAATATTTAAAATGTTCAAGTAACGTTGTAATCGCGACGGTTGTGGGTTCGATTCCGACTCCGGGAAACGTATTATTTTTATTACTTCGCTCTGGTAACTTGTTTTCTATTTATTTTATCCATGCCTTAGTATTGCAATCGAACCTACAAGAAATAAAATAGATTCATGGTGGCGGAACCGAATGACAACGCGCAAAGTAGGGAACGGAGTCTTGGTATTGATGCCTTTACCTTTCCAACTTCGGAGCCAGTACTCAATCTAGATATTTATGGGACAGGGAACTATCCATCAGCCAACATAGCTCCACTTTTATTTAATAATTGACAGGAAAATAATTAATAATTTTATTATCAAATTACTATACTTCAATATTGTAGAAAATAGAAAGAAATGGATATTTCCATCAGAGTTTTGACAGAATTACCTATTCTATAATATTTTTTTTGGGTTATTTTGCATTTAAGAGGTATTATAGCCAGCCCCAGAATAGTCCCCCACAAGTGAACAATGAGGGACTAGTCGACGATATTTAATTTTATGTTTTATATATATTGACTAATATGGTGAACGGCAAATTCTTTTTAGTCCCGCAAATCCCGCAGATACCGCAGCTTTAATCCCGCAACTCGCAGGATAGGAAAACAATGCGGGATCCCGAAATACCGAGATTTCGGTATACCGAGATTGGAAGTCCTAAGCATGAGGCAAAAAAATTATCCACAAAAGTGGCCCGTTATCTCACATTCTTCTTCTTCTCAGACTCTTCTAAAATTTACTTTAGGTTATTTTTTTAAATTTACTTTAGGTTTGTTTTACTTTAGGCTTAAAATTTTTTATATTACCGTTTGTGCGATTAAAAAAAAAATTTTTTCAGATAACATATAAAAAAAAATACGCAGCGGGATTTGAACCCGTACCTTTTTCTATACTGTTCAGTATAAGTAATAAGTAATTCAAATAAAACTTTAAAGTGATCGTTTGCAAGGCTGCTGATTTTTACACTCTGCAATGTTAATATAGACAGGCACTAAGTACTACTATAAACAGGTACTACACTGGTGGCGAATAATTATATTTATTTTATTTAACTTCACGGTGTAGGTATCCCAATTTGGGAACCTAGTGTTACTCTATTTCCCCTCAGACTTATCTGCACGCTCATTTTTCATCATCTTACAAATAGTGAAAATCAACACCGCGCTTTGTCTTGTTAACAGAGCCAAGAGAGATTCCCCCGAATGAGAAACGAACCCATGACCGTTGTGTGTATATAAAATAAAGAAAAAGTTTATATGAATATTTTGTCACTTACAACAATACTTCTTAAATTCACAATGCTACATGAAAAAAAAATGATTCTCACAAAACTTTTTTTACAACAGAAAAAATATTTTAATACACGACCGTTGCTTGTGATAACTGAAAGCAGACTGAAAGCGGACTGAAATTATACAGATATAAATTAAATAAACATTTTTAGCGTCACGCTATATCACGCGTATAGCAGGATACGTTCAAATTCATCCAAGTTATAAAAAAAACAATTCTAATTAAACTATTAGGTAGATAAATCTAAGATATTTATAATGCATATAATTTAAAAATGAATTTGCAAAATTAAAAAAATTAAACAAAAAATCATATTAGCTTCACGCTGGGTAGGCAGAGGGAACCTAGTGTTAAGACACTCCGTCCCCCACTTTCAGCAGAATTCTGGAGGCATTGCGTGTTGAGTGGCAGAACTCAACGCCGAGCTTTGCCTCGACACCAGAGCGAAGAAATGGAAATATAAATTTAAATAAATATTTGATCTCCTCGAGTGGGGATCGATTATTTTAAATTAAATCAGCTTCACACTGTATGCCGCACACAGCAGGGTAGGCAGAGGGAACCTCCGCCCCTACTCCACACTACTTTCCGCCGAGTTCTGGAGACATTGCGTGCGTTGAGTGGCAGAACTCAACGCTGCACTTTGCCTCGACAACAGAGCGAAGAAATATTAATTTAAGTAAATATTTCATCTCCTCGAGTGGCGATAGAACCCACAACCAGTCGGTTTTTACAGTCCACTTTGTGGTCTGGCTGACGATGAGTAAGTTATTAAAAATAATGAATCAATTAATAATTTGTTCTTATTGTAACTGTGCTATACTATATTCATAGGCGCTTGTAATTTATTAGCATTTAGAGGTGTCTGGCAGAGAGATAAAACTATGATAAGGGTCTGGCAATGTTATTTCTAATATTATTCCCAAGAAAAAAAATAAAAAATTGAGCTTTATAATTTAACGAAAGTTAGGTATCGTTTTAGCACCTTATTTACCTAATAACTGCCAAAGGAGTTTGGGTAACTCCCATGTTGGGTGTATATGTTTCAGGTCTTGTAACATAACGAAAGTTTGGTTTAGTTTGGCTCTAAATCCATTTTAGTCTCATAGAAAATTGTTATAGGAAAGAATATTTAACGCCATCTGGTATTAATTTTTGATACTGCTTAGTTTTACTTTTTTCAAGAGGTATTAATACAATTTTATAATTTAATTCTACACTAGATGGCGATAGAAAACTCAACTAATGTTATTAAACTAAATTAAATTTTATTAAATTAAAATAATATTAATATTATATAGTTCATGAGTTTGTTTGGTTGAACGCACTAATCTCAAGAACTACAGGTTCTAATTGTTTAATTGTTTTTTTTTATGTTGGATAGTCCAGTTATCGAGATAGGAGGACCTCTAGTACAATTTTTTTTTAACCTTCGACGAAAGCAGAGAGCTTTTATAAATTTGACGTGTCGTGTCTGTGGCATCGTCGATTTAAAACGGATAAACTGATTTTTATTTATCTTTTTTTATGAGGCCGGTCGTGGCGCAGCGGCACGAGGTGCGACTGCAAAACCGACTGGTTGTGGGTTCGATCCCCACTCGAGGAGATGAAATATTTACTTAAATTTATATTTCCATTTCTTCGCTCTGGTATTGAGGTTAAGCGCGGCGTTGAGTTCTGCCACTCGATACACAATGTCTCCAGAATTCGGCAGAAAGTGGGGAACGGAGTGCCTTAACACTAGGTTCCCTCTGCCTACCCAG